>JAYMSU010000668.1:0-12662 GCA_036897765.1 Erodium chrysanthum | reverse complement strand
CCCCACCTTTAAGCCAAACTGCCCACACGATCCCCCCGACGACAAACGATGCCGCCTGTCGAGAAACGATGCGGGCTGATGCCTCCCGATGGGCACACGACGGTATGGGAGACGAGGGGACGTGGAGCGGACCCCGCGAGGCTCTACCGCGCACCGGTTACGAGGCGTCAATGGAGGGTCGGGTCAACTCCAATTGGCATGTGGGTTCGTCAGGACGCCATCGTAGTGCATTGTGTCGCATCGGAAAAGGGGTTCGGGCGTGAGAGAGAGAGAGAGTGACAAGGTATGTGAGAGTGGGGTAATAAGTGGATAAAGCAAAGGATAATCTCGCCAAAACCAGATTTCTGGGTATAGATTTCGAAGAATGGAAAAGCTGCATATATTTACACGAGGGGTATATAGTGAGCATAGTTACTCAATTTTCCCATTGACTTATGCTTGAACGAGAAGTCGTTCTGTTATCCATATCTATTGAAACTCCGATACAATTGCTGCACACGACGTTACTTGTTAACTTTTGGACATGGTAAAATCCGCACAACTTTTCATCATATTCATATAATCAGGTTATCAAGAAAATACAATAGATTTGGGGAGCTTTTTTAGTGATGATAACCTAAACCTTCCCAGTAAAACTGGCAGGAAAATATTTTATTGCATCTATTTGTCACGTACACATGATTTTGTTAATTTCCATGGCATTAATTTGATATTAAAAACGGTATATAACAAACATTCCCACAGAACAACCTTTCTCATTTGTAAATCCAATATACAAAAAAAAAAAACTTATGAACAGTATGAATACCCCAAAGAAATGGGGTTTCTGGGCTTGGCAGACCAAGAGCAAGCATCTGCACAATTCAAAGACTCTTAACTTCTTTTACACTAATTTCCACATAAAAACCAGACCTAGGAAAGAAATCAAAGCTAATGGAGCCATATATTCCACCCGAAAAGAGAACCTTACCAAGTACAAGCCAATGCTCTACTGTCACCTGTTTGAAACCAGCAGGCGCACATCCCTTGAACAGAAACAACTGACATTTCAGACCACTCAGCTTCCCTGAATTGCAGCATTGCAGAAAGGTTGATGCAACTACTCATCTCGAATTCGCAAGACACTCAACCAATAATGACCGATCCCCTCCGAAGCATCTCCATACAACCAATTTTACAACATATCCTATAAGCACAAAGAAGGCAGGCAATAAGATGGAGACCAAAATTTAGTGGAATAACAAAAGGATTGGATCCAACTAGCTTTGATTATGAACAACCCAACAATAAAGTGCAAACTTCAGACAGCAGAAACATCTACTCCCTGCCCCCCAAGTGTCCACCGTTCCCTTTTGGGTTTTGAATATGATTATGTTGGAACTGAGATGCTGTGTGTGCATGTCTATCTGCTGATTCTAGGGTTTAACGTTCAACGAAGATGATCGGTGTGAACAAGTGTCTAACACTAACGAGAAGTACGGGAAGAAATGTCCTCGACATTTTTCGACATTATCTGAGATCATTCCAATATCAAGAGCTATCGGTCCTACATTTTCCGAGAATTAGCCTGATATCTACCATATGTCTCGGCAAAACTTAACAGAGATTTGACTGTTTTTCACCGGTAAGTGAAGACAGGGTCAACTCAATCAAAACTCGGTACAAAAACTTAGATAATTGATAGCAACATTTTAAATACATTTCAATTTCAAAGAACATGAAATAAAACGTGTTGGGAACCATGCTGAAAATATGTTCTAACATTATCCGAGAATATTTCGATGTAGAATGTAAATACATACAAATTTTTATCATCAACATGTAGACATCGTTAGATGAACATAGCATGAAGCAAAGAGCCTACACCGTTAGTTAACACACAAAATCAAGTGTTTTGTAGTTGAAATAAAATATATTACATGCATTTATATCCGGTGTTTGTTTACCGTTCACAAAAATACTATGCATGCATTACATTCCATATCGCAATATTCTCAAACAATGATAATGAATAATGTTAGAACAAATTGAAATATTCTCGAACACCAACGAAAAAGTAAGGGACGTTTCTTCTAAAGTTGTACTATAGTTTTGATAGTTAATGATATCGGAATAATCTCGGATGATATCAAACATACTAGGGGCGTTTCCTTTGAGACTGTCTCATCGTTCAAAATGATGTTTGATTGTGTTCAACGGTTGTTTGCACCAATCTTATCCATTGAACTCTAAACCCTAAGATTAACAAATACATATACATACACAAAATCTCAGTTTGACAGAACTGAATTCAAAACCACAAAAGGAGCAGTGGTGGTGATGTCGGTTTAAGATATTCTGAAAACGAAGGAAAGCAAGGCGAGAATGTGTGGTGAAGAGAAAGAATGATATTGATTGAGTGTTTAGCCGAAACTCGTAATAGAATAGGCCTTGAAAAAGAATGGAAGGGAAAGGTCGAAAAAGACAAAAGTACAAGTCAAACTTTAAAGATATTTTCAATAGTTTGCCAAAGATAGACAGACCCCAATTAAAGCACAAGGTGAGATACTTTTACGATTTCAACAATTTTGGTGCGTACATTTTCAAAATGCTCTTACTCAACTAGTGGGGCGATGATGCAAAATGTAGCAAAAAATTTTAAAAAAAAAACAATTGGGAAGATGTGAAAAATAAAAATAGAGTATACAAGTCCTTGAAGTGTACGCTTGGATTATCAATCAAATTTCCCTTAAGAAATGCCCATGGGGTACACTAGAAAAACTAGAAAACTAACAATATTATTTTAGATTTAATGAAGAATTTTATTCGAATATGCCTCGGATAATTTTAAAAAATTAAAAGCAAAAGGCAGGATGTCTACTAATCTAAATCAAAGAAACAATTTTCTCATGAAAATTTGTTGCATCTGCGGAATTCCATGAAGACTTGGGACGGGCTAGTTGAAACTAACCTGGTTAAATTTAAAAGGGAGCCTCAAGTGATTCATCCCAGACTTCTGCACTTCCATTTGAAGCATTTTCACCATCTTCTTCCATTGATAGCCTAATATACTCTCTATGTGCAAATCGATCCCACTCTGTCAAAGTTGGATCTTCACGTTCCTGATCAACACCATACACACCAATGAATCTTTTCCAATGCTGAGTTCATAAATAAGAACAGTACAATAACAATTCCATCTACCTGGCGAATGAGAAATGGATCCCGTGTTTCAAAGGCCATAAATTTATTAAGATTGAAGAGGATATTAAAAACATTTCCTGAAAGTTTGCACCCTTTCAAGTCCTGTAATGTTATACGATCTTCCCTCTGCAAATAGATGAAATGTCTGTCTCAAAAATTTGAAAAGGAGCGAACTCAAAATTATTAGCAAGTAGGTAATCATGTACCTCTGGTGCGATCATATCCACTATTTGACATAAAATATCATCAAAGAGGATAGGTTCTTGGGCCATGCATTCCATTCGATGTAGCTGTTCCTCATAAAAGAATTGCAGTTCATTGGGTGTGAGTACTCCATTCGCGTCCAAATCTATGCACTTGAACCTGTATCCAACTTAATCAGATGAATGCCATGCACACTCCTGATAACAAATAACAACGAATTTCCACAACAAGCAAACCTCAAGCATCAAGTTTTCACATGAAGCATGGTTAGCAGCACATTATCAATCTTACGCAAGCTCGTCAATCATTTCATGAAATCAGGAAAAACTGATGTAATATCATTTTCATAATAAATTGTTAGATTTCGCAGTAAAAATAGATTGCACCAAATGATGTTGGGCAGCATTCTTCAATCTTCTTTTTTTTTTACTCTTCTCATACGAAGTTGAAAGACTGAAAACGCAAATAGAAAAAGGAAGATTCACCATCGCACATCACATATTTAGCAGACCATCATACTATACCAGTACTCAAGACTAGGCTCAGATGATTTATCCTCTTCTGACAGCATGAAGTAAACAAAGTCTTCATAAGCCATCTTCCCTTCTACCGTGCTAGTAAACACCCTGGGAACCTGAGACAATGTTGAAAAATGAGAATGATTAAGGATGAAGACCCGAGTACTAAATTGTGAAACACCAAAATTAATTGGTTTCAAAACATAAAAGATATTAACACAACAACAACAGACCTGTGAAAATATTCTATCAACAATCCTGTAGGTAAGGGCATGGTTTCCATATCTTATCAAGTTCTCTTTGTCAATCAGGAAATCATGATCTGTGTCCAGCTCCCAGAATTTGCAGTATATCACATAGAAGTGTTCGTAAGAAAAATACCTGAAATTATAGGAGGAAAAGAGGGATCTATTCATATAAAGATCATAAGTTACATGTAATTTTGAACTGCTTTTATGCTACTATAGATACTTTGGTTCAAGACAAGTTATCACAATAATGCATGTTGACTCGAGTTCTATATTGTTGGAGTTGTTTAATTTTTAATTTGTGTCAGTTTTATCACTAAAAGTGGTTGCAATAAGTGTACATCACAGATCACAAAGCTCCAACAAGAAAAGTAGATTCCTAAGAAACTCCAAACATGAGTCTGAAAATAATTTAAAATACGAGATGGGAAAGGTTACATTTTGCATATAATTATACAGAAAAATCCGTAGTAACCAACCTCAAAACTTTGTTAATATCCTCTTCTTCATCTGCATGTTGCATGGCGGCAATTAAATTTCCACGTTTTAGCTCCCTGAGGGTAAGACGACCATTTCCTGATCTATTGATGTAGTAAAATATTCTGTATACAACAGTTTCAGCTGGGCAAGTCCGGGAGAAATATATTCATCAGTCAATAACAGCAAGTTCAGAAATTCTAGGTCTAATTGGCGGGAGAATGAGAATGGATGTCAAAAGTTTTGCACGCCTAAAGATACATTGACTGGATAATTTTTAAATGGTAGCAATTTATACAAAAAACTAGCCATTTCCCAAAAAGTGTTGGGGTCGTCTAGATGAATCCTTCGTCAATATTCATTGCTAATTCATCTTAACAACCAGAAAAAAACTACAAGCATTCATCAGTGAAATCAAAAGAAAATATTATTGCAGTACATCAGAAATGTTGACTGATAGTTGATTGTATCTTAACCCATGGCTAAATTACAAAGTTATTCTGTACAGCATAATTATATTTCCTAGTTTAGAGTGGTCATCCAACAATCCAAAAGTGGAATGCTAAACCCACTCTGCCCAATCTTGTCAGAAATATAAGCAACTGGCTCATGGATTTCTGGGAGCAATACAGCGATCACACGGCTCCAAAGAAGACATTTCATTTAACCAACTACCTAATAGTAAAACTTTTCAGCCACAGGCATATGATTTTCCAAAACCATTCAACTATTTATCAATTAATTAAACCTAGAGTTTGAATCAGCTATGAGAAGGCCAGTCAAATAAACATGTTGAAGCATTGTCCCACATCAGAAGAATGTGGATTAAATGACCCCTTTGATATGCATATGAGGGCTACACCCATCAGCTTGAGCTTAGAAGTCAAAGACTAAAGGAGGGAGTTGACTTAGGGTTTGACGTAGAGAAAATATTTTTTGAAAGAGAGATGTAGAGAAAAGGCTAAAAGGATTTTAAAAAAGGATCTGAAGTAGAATTTAAATATTTTTTTGGTTTGTAATAAATGTTTATGATTTATTATTTCTTTTAATAAACGTTTTTTTCTTTATGCCGTTATTTTTAATTAAAAAAATCCTTGTTTTGTTCAGATATTATTAAAATTAAATTACTTAATTATTCAAATCTTATTTTTAAATATTAATTCTGATTCACAATTGGATATAGGGGTATTTTCGGGTTTTTAGAAAAAAAGTAAGTCCATGTGCATGTGACATGTCTACAAATGGAATATTCCATTAAGTTTATTAAAATATTCCGTTTTTTTCATCCATTTTAATGGATGGTACAATTTTTCGATTGTGACCAAAACGTAAGGCACATATCCGCACGTTTTTTTTTTGCACTAAGCAATTATACAAATATACACAATTCAAAAGGACACAAAAAGGTAACTCCCCCTACTATTTACTATAGAGGTTATCATGATGCTTTGAATTCATCCTTACCATATCGATCAACTAAATACTAGATAGAATTTTGATGAAACACAATGTGCATTGGTGCCCCAATGTGCAACATGTGCTAGGCTCAAATGTGAGGGGAGTGACGAATTGTATTACTTACAACTTGATAAGCATATTGAGGACCACACCCATTAAACTTGAACTTTTGAATTGCATTGCGTTTTAACAACACATAAATGATTTACGTCTCTCCATCATAAGGTTGGCCGCAAATGTAGTTTAATTACTATAAAGGCTATCACAGTGCTTTGAATAAGTCTTTGCCATATCAATTAATCACTATATAGACTTTTGATGAAAGATTTGAACCCTAGTTAATGTAATGTCGTAAAACGCACAGCTCGACAAGCCAAATAAAATATCTTCAATAAGATAAAAAGGAAACAGCTTAATTAAAATGCATATGGACATATCAAAGCACTGATAAATGAAGCACATACAATATCTTTCTTGGAATTCAGGTGTGTTTTGTAAGAACTCCAACCCTGGGTGGGTTGACAGTAGATCTTGTAGAACAGGTTTGAAATCGACCTGGTTTGAAAGCCACATGATGTAAACAAAGTTAGAAAATAATTCAATGTGAAAATGTAGCAGACAACCGACCAAGTGGTTGTATTGAGATTGACTTCATACCATTCAAACAGAAATTTATTGGTCAAATGCAGAATCGAAGTTAGGTTTGCAAGACAAACCTGAGTAAGGTATTTGCAGTCTGGCCGCTTTAAAATTCTGAATATTTGTGTTGCTGTATCCATTGTTATCATGTTTCTATCAACCCAATATTTGATGAACGCGTCCCTACATACAAGGTAATAAAATTAAGTATACATGACAGTGCTTACCTAAAGGTGCAAAATTCACTTGTCAGTATTTGACAGGTTGATACATTTAATAACTAATTAAAATCTTTCCCCTCATTATCCAGCATATGAGTTTCTTATCCAAATTTAATTGCAAAGTAAAAGAGACTGCAAGATCATCTTATGTTAAACAAAGTCTAACAAATGCTTCTACCCAAACACCCCTTACCAATTGAAAAATCGTAAAACTTAACTCTTTGTTCAGCAGTTACCTTCAACATAATTAGGGGATTCTTTCCTCTCAGAATGCAGCCTATAAGTTTCTTATCAAAATTGAACAGCTAAGTAATAAGGACTGCACGCATAATCATTTCATGATACATGGAGAAGTAGAATAAATGCTACAAGTGGTTGTCCTTAACAGTTGATTTTTTTAAAAGGTTTATTATCTGCTGTTGAGCAATTACTTCCAATAAATAGAGAGGAGAAAATGAGAAGAGAAGTATAGGCATCATTGTTTATGCAATATGTCTTTTTTCTATTTGTTTGCATGCCTGATGTTAAATTGTTCAATAAATAGAGTATACACAAGAAAAGCCAAAATAAAAATTATTATATTTAAAAAGTAAAAGGCAAAATCGTGTTCTTTTAACAGGCATCACAAAAAGTGATGTGCCAAGGAGTAAGAGTTTTCAAGGCAGGGTACTTCAATAAGTTTTATTTAAAAATCTTAAAGTGAGAAAAAAACAGGAGCAACACTAACTTACATGAATTCAACAATTAAATGCAGCAAAAAACATGAAGAGATTTGAAAATGGTTTCAAACTATTTTAGACATATAGAGCAAGTATAGGGCATGTTTCCAACATTTTGGAAGCTTTATAATTTGATGTCAGTAATAGAGCCAAAACACTGAAGAAACAATGCATGGTTATAAAATCTGTAGATAAACAAGTTTCAGAATCCATAACCCTAATTATATACTTAAGTTTGCTGCATTTCGAAATCTGTAATTTGACAATTGTACACAATTTTCTCAGTTTCAAAAAAAATGAAACTGAGAAAATTGTGTACAATGGTCAAATTACAGATTTCGAAATGCATATTAGATTAACACCTTTTAAAAAAAAATATGCATAAATTTTATAATGATCAAAACATATAAATTTCAGTCTCTCCAAAAATTATATAGTGATGAATTCCAGTTGGTTTGTTTCTTTAATTATTGTTTGATACAATCAAACCACATGTCATAAGAGAGAGAGAGAGAGAGAGAGAGAGAGAGAGAATTGTCAAGTAATAGCAGCAACAAAGGACTAAATTTAGATATTCTTTCCCGCTCTTAAGACCGTGGAACTGATACATGAAAATTTGAAAAAAGATGTGTGCATACCTGGTCACTACCCCAGTGCTCTCAGTGTCTATTTTCCTAAAGAGTGCAGATGAGAAAAATGATGGTAACTTGCAGATTTCCTTCGTAACCAATTTAAACTCTGCATAACAAAATAAAATCACGTGAATTAATAGTATTGGTAATAACTACCTTTTTCTTATGGTGTCTTGCATCTCCCGAGATAGCATCTTTGGTACAAGGAAACACTTACAGAACACATGAGACTTACCACTAATTTGCATTCCATCCAAATCACTGTTAAAAATATGATATATTCTAGCCAGACATTGTTCTTTCATTTCCTTTGGTGGTGGAGGACCATTTTGAAAGTAAAACTGCAAGAGATCACAGCACATGTTTTTTCTCGAAATGATACAACCAAAACTTGGAACTGTACATGTATACTCAATAATGACAGTCTTAAGTAAGTTAAACCTGAGGTATGACTTCTTGCACTGGTTCAATAACTAATTTTAGCGGAGAACTCAAAGATGAAGGGCTTAATCTCTGTTTTGATGTCCGTGGAGAACCAGATGAGCTTCTTGGTGAAAGTGGCGGAGCACAGCCAGCAGGAAACATGGAAGGTAATTGATTGCTTCCAGTAGCATTGGCAACAGAAGGGTTCCCAATAACACTAACTGGAGTGCCTTGCTTAGCATCATCTATCAAGGATTTCACCTACACTTGTGCAAGAAAACATATTTAGATAAAGTCCAAAAATGGAATTAAATCAGGAAACTGAGAAAATAATTGGAAAGAAGAAATTGGGGTACAAGATCAGAAAGCATGGTAAATATAACAAATGAAATAATTTATTGAAAGCTCAAAGGCTCCAATATATTTCTTAGATATTACCAATGCAGGCTGCACCTGATACTGTCCAGCACATTGTGAATTTTAATAAACTGAAGAAACAGTCCACTAATAACTAGGGCTAATGGTAATGAATAACTATATACAAGTGCATCCCTCAGTTTAGATAATAGTCACAAGTAATTGGTTGGTGAAAAGCATATGTTTTTCCAATCATTGAGCAGTTGACTCAATTGATTGTACTCCAGAATGATATCAGCGACGGCTTCTTTGTTGATACACATCACTAGACAGATTAAATAAACAAAAGCTAGGTACAAAAACAACACCCAAAATAAACAAATAAGTTGACCTTTCAGTACGGGAAGCTCACGTCTCTGTATGTAGTCCAAATGCCCGATAAATAAGACTAGACAATCACTATTTTCTTGAGTTACATGGATATGGATTGTCTCAGCAGTGCTGTCTGTTACAATTGCTTGACTGTAACTATTGCAAAGAGATACAGACATACCAACCCAAGTGTAGAAAATTGAGGACAAATTCCAGTGAATCTAAATACCATGATCATAACATATTTAAAAACTGGACAAATGCAATTCTAACAATAGCAAATAACCAAACAAATTAAACATAGAAGTTGTTACAATCCCAAAGGAAATGTTTAATTCACAGGTATTGGTCTGTGATAAAGTAAAAATGCTCAGGAATAAATTTTTTGCCAAGAAAACTCAACATCACTTAGAAAAGGCTAAAATGCCAGGACTATCTCCATCTAGGATTGCAATTTATCAGATAAACTGGTAATGAATTTCCAGCCAGTTGTTGAAACAACTGAAATGTAATTATTAAGAAATCCAAAAGGGATATGATGACAACAAAAAACCGTTGCTCTCAGCAAAGCATCTTAATAAGGCCGTATACTGCTCATATCCATAATTTTTCTACGGAGCTTCAGGATTGCACAAATTACGGCAAATTAAAACCATAAAGTTAAGGTGTTAGCCATAATTTTAAGTTTCCCAGCCAATTTTACAAAGGGATATGTCATTCATTCTATGTAATACGATGTGGCTAAGTTTAGTCACTAGTTTTTTCTTCTCTTTGCTAATTTGGTATTATGATACTTGCTTAATAAACTATATAATATAGAGTACATCGATAAAATATGTAATGTTACAAATACAAAACAAAACATTTCAACTTCATCCATATCAGCATTAAAGATAGGCCAAACTTCATTTGAACTAATTATGCTCTTACAAAACATATGCTTATTCTGAATTTAAAAAAAGGGCTCATTATGTGCATTTTATCCAAATATAACAGCTTGCACCAAGAACAGATGCAATAGACAACTTCATTCAGTGATATGCACAACTCAAGCATCACATGAGTCACCATATAAATTGAAAATACTGCCTCGTGTGAGCACCTAGGGGTCATTTCCTGTGCTCCTTGACTTGCTTGCCTGAGAGCCTAGGTGAGCCTTGGAGCACCCTTAGAGTCAGAAGGTCCTTACTCACATAATATGTTCGGAACTACTTGTCACTTGGGTATTTAAGAGGATTCGTTAAAAATTCATTCAGCGTATTTATTCGATACGTACCAAAATGTGTCAAGTCGCCTTTGTTTTGATCAACCAGTGTTATTTATACAATCATTACAAACTTTATTTGATGAAGATTTATAATTTCATCAGCTTTGCGTTCCAAATAGCATACATAAAAATAAGTTGAAATAAATGACACATGCTTCACAACAAGCCATGCAAATATAGAAGGAAACACATATATATATCAGTGTGTCTTCAAATGTATAAGCAATTCTTTCCAAACAAAGCATTTCACATGCATTCAATAACTACTTCCTTTATCTGTTTCACAGTTATTTGGTGATCTCTACGCATTCATTCAGTAAAGAATTCACATGGTTCTCTCAGCTTTAATAAAGATCAAAACCATTACCATTCAAAATCTTATCTAGAGCAATAACATGCAAATTTAAGCACCAAAATCTGGAAAAGGCATTAATAAGTCAAAAGACATAATCAAATGCATCTTAGGGAGCACCAGCCCAAGGTTGAGACAAAACCATTAAGACACTTAGAATGGATCAAACAGTACCAGTCGACTGGTTTGTGGAAGTGAAAGCCACTGACTATAGAGCTCCTCTGCAAGTTGAGGGCTTGTCTGAAGCGCAAACGAAGATACCTCTGGAAGTTGCAGCAGCTCAGGGTCCAAGGTAATCTCATCCCCCACTGTGTCAATGTCCATCCTGTAGAAAAGCTAACAACTTCAGTTCGTACACAACCATAAATCAAAACGCACCCTTTCCTCCAACTCCAAAACCTAAGTCTTCTATTCTTCAAATGCAACAGCAATTGATTTAGATTAACAAACCAGCAACACAACAATCAACCCAAGTTCCAATCCTAATCAGAAACTGCGTTGCATTTTTCAACAAAACACCTTCTAGACTTGTTTCCGCACCTTGAATTGCGGTTCCGATTTCCGCACAGAGACTTAAGAGCTCGAAAACCCTAGGTCCGAGCACAGAAGAGAAAGCAATAGCGTTGTAGGGAATGCTTTAGGCTCCAGTCAAATCAAAACACTTGGAGAGACGAGTTTTCTCAATTGGGCTTCGGGAAGATCAAAGATCACGCAGGTCGAGAACGGGCGGAAGAAGCAATGAGGAGGGAAAGGGAGCGATTGAGGATTCGAAGCCTCAAATCAAATTGGTCCTCGGCGGGGGGAAGATGAGAGAAGAGAAGGGAGTAACTGAGACTGAGAGTAGTTCTTCTCCAGCGAGAGTGAATCCGAAGAAGAATGGACGGAGTGCTGCTGCTGCTGTCGTGTTTGGTAGAGGAAGCGCAGATATATAGGTCATCTTGAATGAGTGGGTGGAAAAGTACACTGTGCATTCTACGCGCCTACTCTCTTGTGGGATTTCACTGAAACCACGTCGTTTTCTATGTGTGTGCCCAAAAGACACTCAATATGTCGGGATTAATAGTAAAATTTTCACGTTCACACGCCTCCCCATTTGAATATTTTTTTTGAAATAGTAGATATTTTATTGTTTAATGCGACCGAATACAAAATAGACATAAGATTGGGTGGAGAATTAGTTTCCACCCTATCCAGGATCAATACAAAAAAGCAAATCTCTCGATATAATGTGCAACACGGTTGGCTGTTCTTTTAGCATAGACAACTTTAAAACCTCTGAAGTGGTTTAGCAATTTCCAACCGCCTTGAATCAGCAGTCCCAGTTGGGAGCGAAGAGGAGCGGAGGAATTGATAGTGTTGCATATAACTTGGCAATCTGTCTCTATGGCCACATGCTCCCATCCCTCTTTGGCGACCCACTTCATCACTTCCCTAATTCCAAGAACCTCTGCTTCATTCGGTTGGGAGCAGCTTGCTCGAGCACTCCATTTCCACTTGATTAGGTTGTCATCCGAGTTACAAAGCACCAAACCGAATCAACCTATCGTCTTCTATCGAGCATGTCGCATCGATGTTCACTTTTACCCACCCTT
>JAYMSU010000667.1:0-12667 GCA_036897765.1 Erodium chrysanthum | reverse complement strand
AATAAGTGTATTAGTTCTGTTTGAAGTAAAATATAGAAGGTTATCTCTTATTCTGTGTTGGCCGTTCTCTCTTCGTAATAATTGTACTTTTCAATATTTAAAAATATATTAAATTACCATTTAGCGAATAAACTTTAGCTCGATAAGTATTTAATTTAAAGTTAATTTTACAAAAATACATTAAGCTTGTCATTTCTAAAAAAACAAAAACAATATAAAGGTAAGAGGTAAGTGTGTTTAAAGTTAGAACTCAAGTTGACCCAGTTGTTAAGGACTCCCTCCAATACAACGGAGGACCCGAACTCGAATCATAATGAAAACAATTTATATCAGAATTATAAGTTTAGTATTTTTTGATAAACAAGTAAGCTCAAATTACAAAAATAGCTTAAAAAGAAAGTTAGA
Organism: Erodium chrysanthum; assembly: GCA_036897765.1. Taxonomy (NCBI): domain Eukaryota; kingdom Viridiplantae; phylum Streptophyta; class Magnoliopsida; order Geraniales; family Geraniaceae; genus Erodium; species Erodium chrysanthum. The sequence continues at coordinate 12,262 of JAYMSU010000667.1, read as the reverse complement.
ACTTGTCTCATTTGTTCCTTAACTGTATTGTCTTTTTAAGTCTTCTCATAGAACATTTCAATTTTTATGTATCTTATATCTATGACTTAACAAATTAGTCTTTTGGGTTAAATGAGGTGTAATTAATTAGATACAAAAAGATCAATCTGATTAATTAATGCATGATCAGTCATCTATTTCTCCCCTTTTCTTTTCCTCCCTCGCCCTCTTTTGGGTTTTCGTCCCACCTCTCTTCTCATTCTTCTAGATCATGTGAGCACATGTTTCGAATGAGATTGTTTAATTTCTTTGGGGTTAGAGGATTCATTCATGTGATCTCCTGTATCACGATTTTACTAATATAACAGTGAGGAGGTAATGCAACTTTTGACCGTCGAGTTGTCTTGTCTCTCATTACATTGTTTTCATTTTCTCTGTATTGTGAGACTTTTATTAATGACTTGTGGTTTCCATCTCTAAACTTCACATCTTAATAGGTTGATTTTCTTCTTGATCCAAAAAAAGGAATACTCTGTCACAATTATTCGATGACTAGGATGTTAACTGACTGTCACCCAAATTGAATGGATGTAATATTTGCACAGGTTCAAGATAATAAACTATAATTGAGATTACCTCAAAAAAAAAAAAACTATAATTGAGATGATAAATGACAAGAGAATTTGTACTTCACTCAAGCCAAAAACGCCATCGTATTATTCTAACTACACATACACATCGGTGGAGTGGAGACATACCATAAGAGAAGGTTTTGGATGAGATGCCACGTGTAGAATGAATGTAGAGAACACGTGGCGCGTGCATTGAGAAACGTGAGGAAAATGGATAATAGGAACAGCAAGTGGTGACGTGCCACCCATACCATTCCTTTGTCGACCGTTTTTATTTGATTCTGATCTTCATCGCAACACAACACCACCCATTTTTATTACTTGAAGAATGGTGAGCAGCAGTTCTAGTTCGTTCCTGGTTTCCTCAGCCAACCTCAAGTGCTTTGTCCGTCAAGCTCCTCCTCTTCTTCTTATCCCTCACAAACCCATTAATCACAGGTTCCTTTCTCTTCTACTTGTATGTATTCATTCATTCTTCTCCCTACTAACACTGTTATTAGGTCTTTGGCGGCGATCGGTGGTTGTGTTGGTGTTGTGCGCACCATTTCTTCCGGGTTCCGGTAAGTTAAACTCTTAATTTATTTGGGTTTCACTTTGATTGATATGTTATTTGGATGAAAGGCCCATGGCTAGTCTGAGAGAGACCGCTCAGTCCCGGACGCCAACTTCGGTGCCCGTTCGTGTGGCTCATGAGCTTCTTCAAGCTGGACACAAGTATTTAGATGTCAGGTTGCTCTTATGTTAAGTTACAACTATTATGTTAGTGTGCCTTCAATTCAATTGTGTCTTAATTTGGTTGTTGATCTTGTATCGAGTAGGACTGGTGAAGAGTTCAGTGCTGGTCATGCCCCTGGGGCCATTAACATTCCTTACCTCTTCAAAGTTGGATCAGGTTCCATTTATCATATAAGTTTTAAGTTTAGGGAGAATGAATGACTTCATGGGATTTGATGCTTAATTGTGTTAGCTATGCAATGCAGGGATGGCAAAGAACCCCGACTTTGTGGCACAAGTGTTGTCCCATTTTAGAAAAGACGATGAGATCATAGTTGTATGCTCTTGTCAATTTGAAATTGGGGTTTCTTTTAGTTTTTTAATATTTCCTGGCCATTGCTTTGCAGGGCTGCCAACTGGGGAAAAGATCTATGATGGCTGCAACCGACCTTGTCGCTGCTGTAAGCTCCTAATCCCTTTCTCTTAGCTATTAACTTTGATCACTGGAACCAGGGTTAGGCTCTGAGAAGTGCCTCTGTTTTGGATCATCTTCAGTTATGATAAACTGATAGAGATCTCCTCTGAAATGTGGAATGAATTGATAGGCATAACCAGTCGAGAAAACTTACAGTGAACATTGATCTAACTGTTCCTTTTCATCTCACATCATGAGCTTGCAAGTCAAAGATGCCATTACCTGAATCAACTACATTTATATATAATAAATAGAGATCTCCTGTGAAATGTTGAATTAATTGATATGCAAGACCAGTCAAGATATCTCAAGCGACTGTGAACATTGTTGGATCTTCATCTGACATGTCAAGTTGTCATTATCCAAATCAACTACATTTATATACAAATAGAAAGGACAAGGCAAATATTTTCCGTTCAGTTTCTGATATGTGGTTATAGATTGAACTATATTTGTAGGCCAATACACAATTGAGCAGAAAGTTCATTGACATGATTTGTGTGATGCAGGGATTTACGGGCATTACAGACATTGCTGGTGGGTATGCTTCCTGGACTGAGACCGGACTTCCAACAGAAAGGTGAAACGTGCACCAGAATAGTTAGTTAATACTTCACATTTTAGTGAGCTAAAGAGAGCGTAAATGAAGGAATGTCCTAGAAGATGAAATTATGCACCAGGGAAAATAAAATATGAATGAATCCCTGATTTGTAAATATTTCCTGTTCTTTCTTTGTGTATCACGGAATGAGGAACATGCAATTGCTTCAGCAGGTTAACATGATTTTGTAAGTAATCAATACGAGATCAAATCATCAGACTGAGATTTTACAAACAAATTTAAATTTGAAAACTTAATTTCTATTAGGAAGTTCCAAATTTAATCTTGGCCATTAAAAGTGGTAGTTTTTTTGAACCACTTATTTTCAGGCCTAAATTTTTTTTGTAGCAAATAGAACTAAAATTGCTAATTAAACACAAGCAAATAATAAAAGTTACAAAGTACAGTTTATACTCTGAATGTGTTATGATAATTGGAACTGGATATGTTTCTAATATTTGGTTCTTTTTCCAAAGGAGAAAGCAGCCAGTAAAATAGAAAGAAGAAATAGAGAAAGAAAACATGGAAAGCAAGAAGCATCCACCACCTAGCACTAGCAGTTGTCCAACCTAACCCATTTTTGTACACATTGCAAACGTAGGGAAGGCAAGTTATCGAAAACAGAAGAAAAAAAACAGACTCCTGCTGGAAATGAAAAGATGAGGAGGTAGTTGTAGTTGAAGTTGATCTGTCTCCTGGCAAGTTACTAAACTATACAGCACAATATCAACACAAGGTGGACAATGGGCTCTCTCAGTCATCAGTCAGCTAGGTCCTGAAGGCATTCATAAAACCAGTCTCTATATTCTCAGTGATGCCCCTTTCTCAGTGACGAGAAAAAACCACCTGATGATTTTTCCTTGCGCCCATCTCCCTCATTTCCAACCTGTTCCCACCAAAATATTATTACAACTCTTTTTAGGGCCAAACCAGTCCGTCTCTATATCCACAAATTTTTACACTACCTCCTTGGCTATTTGTTGTAGTATCTCCAGAATTTCAGAGAAGTTTGGTCTTAGAGTGGGATCTTGTTGCCAGCATCTCTCAAGCAATTGTGCAATCTTTGGGTGAGCATTCTTGGGTATTGTAGGCCGTATACCCTGATAACATAAATTAAACTCAACTGTTGCTGCTAAAGAGAAGAAATTAAAGTTATATTCAAAAGAAAGGAAGATATCTACCTTTTGCACTACACCAACTGCTGCTTGTAATGGAGTTAAGTACGCATACGGAATCTGAAATTTCAATCAAACATTCCTAGTAAAAAATAATGTATCCCGGTAAAGAGCAAGGGCAACATAATACTCCCTACATCCCAAAATGAGTTTCCATTCTTCAATCCTTTTGTAAAAATTAAGGGTAAGTGAGTTGGTTTTGGCAATTGTCCGCTTACCCAAAGATTGCACGAAAATAATTGTGCAATCTTTGGGTGAGTTTTCTTTTAGCAATTGTGCGCTTTTTGTTATAACGAAATCATGGATTCTAACCAATTATTTTTTCCAATCAGCTAAAAGAAATTTTTTATCAAAAAAGCCAAGGCTTCCGAATGGGGAGTGGGGATTAACATGCCTATCACTTGGGAATATTATTGGTAATTCATGCATAACCAACTTACCAAAAATGAAGGTGGCCATTCATTTGGTCAAAACAAATGTCTTACTTCCCAATGATATTTAATAATAAGTGTCCACACTTTCTAATAAGTGAATTCTGCTTTGTGCTTAGTACATGAATGTTTAGTAAACAGTGAGGAAGTGTAGAACTAACTTCACTTGCAAAAAATCAAACAGGAACTAATTTTGGAATAGAGGGAGTAGTTGTTTCTAGAGGACTTTGAAGAACAAGAGAGAACTTACTTCTCCGGTTAGAAGCTCCCATAGTGATATTCCAAAACTGAATACGTCTGCCTTGTAGTCATAAGGTTTGTGTTCAATCACCTTCATTCATAAAGGCCATGGTAAGAAAATGCTTCCTCTTCAGAGGTGCTCAATAAAAGTGCATTTCCGAAATAAGTATACAACAAAATAAACTGTACACCATAACCATAGCATTGTAGACTTGCAAGAGAATTGAGCAACAAGGAGTGAAATGCCAAAGAAAAAACAGTCTTGGTGTATCTGTATAGGGTGCTCTGGTACCAAAATGGCATACCTAATGGTTATGAAAGTCTTCAAAAATTCCTTGACAAAAAGATCTGGTAACAAATTATGGTGATGCAAATGGCAAAGATTATGATCAAGAAAGTAAAGTCGATCTCTCAGAACAAGGATTATGAAAGAACATATATCCCTGGCAAAGAGCATCTCCTAGCAAAAATGGTCTTGAAAATATTATGATCAAGAAACCAGAGTAGATGTCAGAGGACTAAGTATCAAACCTCAGGAGCCATCCAGCGGTATGTCCCAGTTTCGACCGTCATCACTCCAGAATGAGTCTGTACTCTGGCAACCCCAAAATCACCAACCTTAACAACCTGTCCAGAAAGAATCTAGGATTAAAGATTGATTCCTTTACTAAAAAGACCTCAACTTCTTGAATTTATTATTCACACAGACAAATCAGAATATAAAAAGAAAGAATTCAAACACTGATATGCACAATGAAGTTTTCTTACTTCATGTTCATCCATTAGAAGATTTGCAGTCTTTAGGTCCCTGTGAACTATATTGTTTTGGTGCAAGTAGTTCATTCCCTTTGAGACATCAATTGCCACTTTGAGCAGAGATGGAAGCTTGAACACCCCCTTCTGTTTGTGCAGGAAGTCATATACACTCCCTTTGGCCATGAACTCTGATAAAGCCGAAACAAACATCAAGAAGTGATGGAATGAAGGCGAGTTAATAAAATGGACAGTATAAAAATAGAATTGGTCGTTCCGATCAACATCATACCAAAAAGGAAAATAAAATTTACCAGTCACAATACAAAGGTTCGGTGGCCGTGTACATGCACCAATTAACTGCACAACATTTTTGTGCCTAATTTTCCTGTTAACCAAAAGAACTGTCAGTGAAATGAAGCTGGCAAACCAGATATTCAAGCAAAGGCAAACAGAACATCATTCACTACCATGTTGAAAGCTTATATAAAGCCCATTACATGTAAATCATGAAATGTTATTGATCACCCACATTGAGTTTTCAGGATATATACACAGCGAAAAAAGCAGTTAATTCATGCCAAACAGAAGTTCAGTTTATGCAAAAATGCAATTAAATAATAGAAGCCAGGATTATTTTTTGTCATAAATGAACTTTTATGCAGTTTTGCTTCTCATTGTCAATTTTCTGAAAGTTGATATTCATATTTCATAATACTCAAACATAGATTAATAGGAAGTTTACTCCCCGCCATTATATCCTATTTCTTTGTTCTTTTTACATAATAAGTGAAAATCTTCTACATTTGACAACAAAATAACTAAATTAAACCTGAAGAGCAAACCCTTAACAAGGAATGCTATAGCCACCAGAACTAGTTTAGCTTCTAGGAACCCGAAAATCCCAAAAGATTTCCCATGTTAAACTTATAAGCAGAAAAAAGAATGGCTTTACGGTTTTTATTTCATCCGTCCAAAAGAAAGCAAAAGCAACAGTTTACAACTCTTTTTGATGTGTGTCTGTGCACGATGGAAATACAGAATTTTGCCTAATACATAGGATGACTATTAAAAAAGAATAGATATACTCCTGAACTTGAAAATTCTCATCTTCTTGGAGAGTTAGACTTAGTCACAAACCAAAAACGAGACTACGTGTATCATGATCCTTTGGCTACAAAAGGAGCGGGTGTTATAAATTTAACTTGTGCTACAAATACAGTTCTTAAGAAATCCGAATCTTTTTTCCTCTTTCCACAAGATTAGCTAAAGAAACTTAAATTTTATATGATGTCACTCGATAAGAACAATTGTTGCATGCCAGGGCAGCATATTTAGCTGACTGAAGCCTGTAACAATATATAACACCTAAATATCGATCAAGAGAAGCTGTACCTAATTAGAAGAAATTCAAAAGTATTAAGCAGAAGCATGCTCATGTATAGAAGAAGAAAATGTTTTGAAAGGATTTTGTTTAGCTCAACACAATGATTTCTTTTCAAAAGGGATGGTTAATGGTACTCAAGACCATAAGCATATTCTACAAACCTCATTATGTATACTTCCTGGGAAAATTCCCGCAGCATCTCTGAATTGACACGTTCACCCTTAAGAATTTTGATAGCCACTTCCTGACTACGATATGTGCCTCGATACCTGAAAAAGGTTGAATTAGGTAAGAGTTGGTTTAGTTCACATGCACACACCACAAGTACCCTGTATTCCAGTGACAACTTACAGATCACCATATGACCCTGATCCAACTTTATTATCGATTTTTAGCTGTGTGGAATCAATTTCCCAGACATCAGTTCCATCTGAAGGAATTTCTACGCATCCAGGCAATGGTTCAAACCCTGTTTCACTGGGCTTGCTGACAGAAGAAACTAACTGTTGGTTTGCATGGGACTGCTCCTGCACAACCACCAATTTTTTTTGCATATATGTCCCCAGTAAATGAGACGTAAAAAAATAAATGAAAATTACAAGCACAAAACAAGAACAGTTTAATCAGATAGACTAGAAAATAAAATAAATTGAAAATAACCATTGCTGTTAGTCAGTTTTCTGTACTTTCATTCTCATACACTAGGTTGGATGTGGATTGGTGAGGTAATACAACTAATGGAGACAATAAAGGAGCAGAGCAATATGTTAAAGATAGATAAATCCACCAAGTAACGCCATAAACTTATGGCAAACATATGCTGTCAGCTTAGTGAACCCAAAATGTCGGACAAGGTTTTGTCGACTACAATAGGTATCAGGGAGAAACATGAGGACGAAACTTAACTTTCAGTAAGCATTACTAGAAGTAATGAATTTTAAATTAGTGAGGGAAGAGAGTGAAAATACTAATCATAAAATTCATATTTCTTTTAGCACCGTTTACTTGTTTTGCAAAGCAAACATGATCAATGCTATTTCAGGGTTAAGAATCTAAAAGATAGAAAGACGTATTCAGGAGGTATATTTACTCATCATTCTAGTGCAGCAAACAGAAGACAACGAACCAGCAACAATACATAGCATTAGTAATAATTTCTATGACAGCAACCAAGCCATTCCCTGAACAGTGTTTGCTGCATGCATCATTTGGCAAAGCTCCTTAGGACTATCTACTAGTAATCTCCTCCTCCATGGTATACTATCTACGACTATCTCTTCTATTAAGCTGTTCATTATCATGTATTTTTTTACTAATTAGTTTAGCACTCTCAGTTTCCCCTGACTAAAATCTCTCACATTTCATTACGGGTCCTAACCTCCTTAACTGCACATATCAACAATCTTAACCTCTGTTCAGTTCCAGGTTATATCTTTCTTCATTTAAGGAATTGTCACAACTGTGACTGGCTAACATTATTCTGGTTACTACTCTGGTGTAGAATCAGCCAATCATAAGGAAAAGCTTAATCGGCATGAGATTCAGAAGAGGGACAGAAGAATTTCAGAAAGGCATGTTGAATTGACCACCTCTCAGGGACAAGCGCCAACTGTTTCACGGGAATTTGGAGCCCCTCTATGTAAATAGGTATGAGCAAAAGTAGCGTCTTTGTACATGCACACAGGTAGTACCGAGAACAAAGGGAAAGAAACTAAACAAAATTCAAAGCCCAAACATTCACACACATTTTGCATCTAGATTGTAATAGATAGGGATAAATGCTACCTTAAATTTCATGATTTCCTTTTCCAATGCCCTTTTAAGCTCCTCCGTTTCCTAAAATTTTAGTATTATGTTAAACAGTATAATTGATAGTAAACTGCAGGAATATATTATATGGTATACCCTTTGAATTTTAGAAAAATAATATGCCCAAAGGAGCTACCTCATGAAGCCAACCTTCAACAACAAAGACATCAAGAGAGAACCCATCAACAGTAGAAAACGCATGAGCTTCTTGGATATTCAACCCAATCTCAGCAAGTAAAGAAGTCAGCTGAAAATCAAAAGCAAATAACATATTCAGGGTGCGGTTAGTTTATAAGTTACTTGATAGCAGCACAAATCAATGCATTGTCAACCATGCTTGTGAAGCAGACTAACTAATGAGAGAAAAATGATCAGATGATAATTACAGCATATTCAATCTATCATATTTCTCTCTATATAAACTACCCTCATAATCTCTATTTAACCTTGTTCTTGCTTTAAAAAAAATAGCATAGAAGTAGTGTGACTTTTTCGCATGTTGGTGAGTTTGGAGATGAAAATATTTCATAATAATTGCAAAAAAAAACATAGAAAAGAAAGCGCTATCCACATTAAGAACCAGTGGTTTATGAAATCTTGCATATCCCCTTCTTGACAACAATAAGAAAAACATTTTATGGTACAATTAAGTTATAGGGGAATTTACCAATCACAACTCTTAACTTTCTCACTTTTACAAAACACAACAGTTAAGTTTTAAGTGTGACAAATCACAACGGTTAATGTTAGTTTATTTGGATGGAAATTTGATAAAAGTAGGTCACATGTTGTACATGTGACTAAAATAAAAATGTAAATTCCTAAATTTCCCTTTAACACTGATTTTGTCTTTAAATCATAATATTAAAATAAACTCCGCATCTTTATGTGCTTCTATGATTAATTTGGAATTAAATGTGATAGAAATTACTATCTTTTGATATTTATGAGCTATGATAAAACTATAGAAAACAAGTAACAAACCCACAAAATGATTTTTTTGATGAATAATATAATACAAGTCTATTAACTAATAATATGTTTGATGAATATCAGTTTTTTTTTTTTCAATTTTGATGAATATAATAGATTTGCAATATAACTAATTAAGCATAACAATTTTGATGGATATAATATATTTTTCCAAAAAAAATCCTATGACGCTTGTACGGTATAATACACTTCACAAGTTTTGGGGTATAATCAACAATTCACAAGTAAAGTTAATGGTGTTAATAATATTGTAAAAAAAAAAAAGTTAACCATTGTGATTTGTTACACTTAAAAGTTAACCGTTGTATTTTGTAAAAGTGAAAAAGTTAAGAGTTGTGATTGGTAAATTCCCCTAAGTTATATATTAAGTCATAAATGACATCAATAGTGAGCATAGTGAAATATGTAAGTACAGATACATAACTAACCATACAATCATTTTAATTTTACACCACTCAAAACCAATTGACAAGAACTTGGAACTCTTAGCACAGATAATCAGAAATCAAAAACGTTACGTCATGTTCTGTGATAAAAACAAAAATACAGACTATCGATGGACATTAAAAAGAATGCCAGAAACTGCCATTTTGTCTAGCAATCATAAAACAATGGAAGATATCAACCACTTGTGCAAATAAGTCAATCACCTACCTGACTAAGAAGTTTTGGTTTGTCAATTGTTGAAAAGGTGATCTCATGCATGGGCCTGCAAGATTACCAAATCACATAAACGTATTGGGACATGTAAAACCAATAAGTAACTAAAACATTAACTATATGGTGCATGCCATCTAAGATTCTAACTCCATGATGGTGGTATAAACTATAAAGACAACATGCAATAAGCAGAATATCATTGACTGCAAGGACAAATGATAAAATCAAATATTAAAAATAGAACCTGCTGTTCTGAATTGTGATAAAAAAGAAAGGAACAATTCTATCATAAGCTATGTATATGTGCCAACAGAAAGAAGAGAGGAAGTGTTCCTAGTTAGATAGTTATCCATTAACTAGCTATATAAAACTATGCATTCAACATCTCATCATATGTCGTTCCTAGAAGCGTTGTTTTTCTCATAATCCTACTAAAAAATTCAAAATCCTCGCATTTCTTGTCAGACGACAACCAATGATAAAGTCAAAAATATTATTAGGCACATAACAGTACAATAGATACAGAGGATGAAACTTGAATCATTCATCTAAAGTTGTATTCCATTAGTCGCCTAAGAAAAATAAAAATTGAGAATACAATGAAATTTATATTGTGAAAGGCCAAATAGCATACGATGAAAGGAACAGGAAACCACAGCTCAGAAGTAAAATATCAAGATAGAGCTAGCATTATAAAAAAAAATATCTTACTGAGGTGTTGAATTCACAGCACTATCTTCATCTTCTTCAATCTGGTCTCTATTTGTGTGAATCGCTAATGCCTCAAGATTGGGTGATGAACCAAAGGTAGGTGGTGGATGGAAGCTGGAGAGATAGGAAAACAAAGTGAAAAGCACCCAGAAGATCATTTTATTGGAGGCAAAAAGAAAGAAAGCATGTAAAGTAGATGAATTGTGCATATAAAATATAAACTGCAGTGTAAATAGCTAATACCTCTGTCTATTATGATTAAAAGAGCTTTGTGCATCTTCCTTCATTTGAGAGTCGGTGTCCAGAGGATCCACTGGATTTGCATTTGGGATAGGATGAACCTATTTAAGGATAAAAATATATACATTTAAATGAAACTCATCATGTATCATAGCTCTAAACTGATTAAGAACTTCCTGTGTTGGAGGCAATAAATTGTTTATAAGCTATAGACTATCTTCTAACTTTAAGACCGCTGCTTATAGCTCGGAAAAATCTAAAAACTATGTTTGAAAACCAAAAACACTGATGGACATGTTTCCCGAAGATAAAAACTTCATCATCCTAATTGTAACTTGCAACTTGAGTATCATTCTATCAGTAACGCGGCAAGGATGGGACATTATTTATCAAAGATATAACTATCTGAGGAAGATAGCATTTATGAATTCATCATTGAGTTTGAGCTTATTATATGAGAAGAGAAGTCAGGCAATTATCCAAGTTCTCATTTTCCCTGACAAAATAGTCACTAGCAAATCAAAAAAATCCAAATGCATGTGATGGTTGAAATTACATGTTTCCTTTTCCTATTGCATCATCAAAGCGATAAGCATAAATAAAAGCTATGGATGTTAGTGATCCAACAAAGTCCAGACATATTACCTGCACAAGGCGAACCTCAAACACTGGTCTGTTGGCAGGGTCTTCAGCCAAGTGCAGTAATCTCTTATGCCTAAGCACATCTTCTGTCCTCTCCACATTCACATCCAGAGCATATCTATGTGTCAGAAACCAGATAAGTTACAGCTGAGAGAAGTGTCGTTTTTATTGCAACAAAAAGAGCAAAACCAAAGTAATTATGCTTATGGTGGACAACATACACATAGATTACAACTAATGCATTCATATACATACATATATATACACACTATTGTCAAAAGTTATGCAGAATTATTAGGAGATCAATTAAGTACTATAAGATCATTTTGCTGTGGTCTTCAGGTAGAACCTGAACCCTTGTCAGGGAGAAATTAATGAGGAAAGAGAGTGGGAGCAGAGAAATTGAACAGAAAAGGATTGTTTGGCTGATCAGATTTTTCCTAGCAGAAAATGAATGAAAACTAGGACAAGATTCTGGTGACAGCCACGGCATATCTCACTTGGTAGTAGAAAGCAAATTTCTAAGATTCCAAATAATCTCGCCATTTCATTTTCCAATTCCTCACTCAGTCAGTAAATGAGAAACCAAACACGCAGCAAATTCCGAGCAGAAAAAAAAAACGAAAAAATTGGAATGATTGAAGAGGACGAACCGAGCAGGAAGTCGATTGAAGTGGAGCCAGAGCTGATCGTCGAAGCCAGGCAGATTGGCCTCCTCGTAATTGAATTCCTGGACTCGCCGGAGCACCTCGTTGTAGACTTCGAGCTTCTGGCGGTGGTGCCGGGGGTTTCCGAGAGGCGCGGCGGAGGCCGCGCCGCT
>JAYMSU010000666.1:0-12672 GCA_036897765.1 Erodium chrysanthum | reverse complement strand
TCCTGAAGTCAACCCTTAAGATTATATATGTAACCTAAGGAAAAAAAAGTCAAACCAAAGCTATGCCACAAGCAACTTTCCAGAGCTCCATTTCTCTTTTTTAACTCTGCAGATCAAATTTTGCAGCAAAAACTGGTGCACATGAGAGCTTTTGATCCATGCAGCAATGCAAAAGGCTATGGAGCTGCTCCTTCCAAAGTCAAACAGCTCTATGATCACTCCTAAATGTTTCACTTTTCAGCTCTGGACAAAAAAACTATGAACCATAAGGAGCCAATGTAGCAGCTTTGCTTTGCTGAGGGCCTGCCCCGCCTGTTTTGCTGGAGAGTCGGCGTTTGTACCGCTTGAGGACGGATGCAAGATTCTCTTTTCCCTTGGGGAAGGCCACGTCGCCTGCTGCAGTTCCCGTTTTGCCCTTCCGGTAAGATATTGCCAATTCCACGTCCTTGATTATCTCTAGGAGTGAAGCGGCGTTTGTGCATTTCCCTCTCCCGGGTTTTGAGGCCGGGGGCAACATTCCATTTGTAACGGGCGGGCTCAGACTTTGCTGGTGCCCGGCGGGGATTTGTAGGCAGAAGCACGGGGACATTGGAGTTCGTGGCTTCAAGAAAGACGCATCTATGATACCCTGTTCACACAAGGAAATATCAAACAAAGGTTGAATAAGAAATAATAATTAATAACGGTCCAATAAAAAAAATGATAACGGTTTCATGGTTTAGCACCAGTACATGACAAATCCCAATTTTGGATCGAACTGAGAAAATGTTGAAATTACACTCACCACCCTGTATTTTAAATTATATCAACTCACCACAATGAACTTAGCTTTGTTTCAAGTTACCATAATTTGAATTTGGAGGTTTAATGACAAAAATGCCTCTTACAATTTTTTTATATATAAAAGATGAACATAATAGGCCTTCTTAGTTTCAAATTTCTTTATGATTTTTCCAGATTTTTTATATGAAGGGTATTTTCATCATTTAAGCTCAAATTAGGGTAAATTGAAACAAAAACAAAGTTGATGTCATCATTACCCTGTGCTTAGGGTTATTATCAATTCATTACCCCATATTTTAAATCGTATCAATCCATCCCGATGAACTTTGTTTTTGTTTCAATTTACCCTGATTTGAAGTTTAATAACGAAAAGAAAATGGCCCTCATATATAAAAACAAAACTAGTTGAAAAGTTATAAAAGACAAACACAACAATCTACTTAATTTGAAAATTCTATTTTATATAATAAAAAATCAATTTTTTTATTTTTATATGAAGGGAATTTTCGTCATTTAAACTCAAATTAGGGTGCATTGAATGGGTAATTGTAATTACCCCTTTATGCTAAACTATTACCAGTGTGTGATATCCCCCTGATAGTCATGTCACTATACTTGAAATTAAATGAATCACAATGGGTTTAAGAAATTACCTGAAGACGATTCAGAACGTAAGTATATTTGCCCCAAAGTTCAGGACGGCTTTCCATAAGCGACAGATCAAGAATCCGATGAATGCACCATACTCCAAAACTTACAATCAATTCCGGTCTCCAGACACAACCTTCCCCACAATTGGGAACTGAAGAAACCGAAGATCCCGAAAAACCCATTTCATCATGCTTGAGAGGAGAACCAGCCCGGCTTATCTCTCTAGTTTCAGCTTAAAGTAGAAATCTCTCTCTTCCAGCAACCCGATCAATAAGATCCTCATCAGACCCGTCATTTTGCTTAAACAACCAGTCAGAACCTTCCAATTTCAAGAGCTTCATGATGCAAGTTCTGAAGGACTTCATAAGCTTTGCCCCTGCATCGATAGGGATCTCATGAGCAATCGAGCCTGGTCTAATTACACCCATTTCACTCCTAACACCAAATTGCTCAACAGGTTGTCTGGACCATGGTGATCCAGTGCTTGTTCTTGAATTCAACTTTGGAGAGTATGCATTAGATGGCGTGTTTGAGTACATTGATTGTTCATACTTTCTTCCAGCAATAGATGATTCGAATCCAGGAGGAACCATACCCCATCGAGCAACCTTCTCAGCCTTGTATTGATCTCGCTGTGGAACAGCGAGTCCTGAAATTGAAGGCAGGCTATGGTACTTCTTTGTGCTAGCTACATTATCACCGGATACAGATGAGATGGAATCAGCAAACTGTCTTTCAGATTGAAGCTGATCGGGTCTTGACACTGAAAAGTTCTGAAAACCAGGGGTGTGTACAGAGCTTGGCCCATTTTGTATCTTCTGGGCCATTGCATAACTATATGTATCCCTGTAATTCATTGGGCCCGATGAAGCAATCTGGTAACCATGCACAGTGGCTGGTTGATAATCAAGACTCACAAAAGATGGTGGGACTCGCATGCTAGAGTACCGTCTTTCCATAGCATCAAGAACATTGTGACTCGAATTCTGAACATAAGCATCCAATAGTTGCATATGGTTAGACAACATTGTAGAAGAACCCCTTTGAACTCCAAATGATGAGTCTATACTACTCTGTGCCCTTTGCAGGTTTGATGGGTCATATAGCCTTGCATTGACTGGATAGTCCGTTCCTCTACCCCCTACCAACGGGGGGTATCCGGTATATTCTTTCCCGGTAATGTCAACCTTCTGAGACGAAGAAGTAGATTTTGAATTTGAATTTGAGTCTGTTCCTAGCAAGAGATCTAATTTCTTAGCCTTCGCTTCATGTGTTGCTTGGCCATGGAAATCATACAACTGTCCCCAAAACTCATCGAGAGCAGCTGCTAATTGACGCCTTGCAGCACGCCCTAATCCAGCTAGCCTTGACAGACTACCAATACCACTGCCAACCTCATCGCCTTTTCCACCGAGACTCCTAAATGATCCTGGGCCATCATACGTCAATGATGGGCCATCACACGTCAATGATGGGCCATCACACACCAATGGTGGGCCACCACACGCCAATGGTGGGCCACCACACGCCAATGGTGGGCCATCACACGTCAATGATGGGCTGCTCACAGAAATCTCTTTGGATACCTTTACAGGCTCCAAGGTATCACCTTCTTCATAATCTTTTCCAGCCTTCACATCTCTCTCCACTTCTGATTTCTTTTCAACTGGCTTTACCACAGTCCTAGTTTCCAACAATTCACCATCTGTAGATTTCACGGTTGAAACTGAGATTGGCTGTGCTGTAGATACTGATTCTTCATGATTGTACACATGGGATTGTGAGAGATGAGAACGGTTTTGATTTTCCTCAAAGGAAGTCTTGTGAACTTCCCAATCAGCCTCCAACATGGTCTCAGGCAAATCAATATCAGCTTTGGAAGCAGGAACATCTGAGCATGTCTCCAATACCGGTAATGGTTCATGAACAGGTTCTTCAACAAGGTACCGAGGTTCTTTTAAATTATTTTTCTCCATCCAAGTCGATGTCTCTGGTACATCTTTTTGTATACTCCAGTCCCAAACCTGATCATCGATTTGGGAAGTAGCTGATTTCAATGGGGTAGCAGCTAACCAAAGCATCAAACAAAGTGATGCACAAGCAATGATGAGAAGTGCTACATACAAGGCGGACGTACTCAGATTACTCACCCAATCACTGTTCCCCAACATCATCTCCACCACAAATATAATGTTTAAGCCGAGTATGCCGATGAAAGAGATCAGAGCTAAGAACTCTGTCATCTGAGAATTCTTAAAGGCCCCCATTATAGATTTTGAGGGGGCGACCCGGAAAAGGGGGATTACAGATGATGGAAGTAGAAGAGCTACCATAACCTGTGAGGATATGAGCAATTGATACACCCCTTCAGCTCCTGAAGACCAAACACAGATAAGGGCCGGAACAATAGCGATGATTCTGATTGTGGCGCGATGAAGCCAACCGGGAATGCCCAGTCCGAAGAAATCATTCAGCACTAACCCTCCAACCAGATTCCAGGTTAGAGCGGTGATTTGATCAGTGAAACACAGAAGCAATAAGAATACTAGGGGAGCAGCTGGAGTCCTAGTAAATACCTGTATCAGGAAAGAGGCAATGGAACTTGATTATTATTGAGATTGACAGAGAACATCACATCACACATGACACGATAGATACCTGATCCATCACTGACAAAGCATCTTGAAAAGTTAGCAAACCAAGGCCAGTGCCATAGAACCCATTTGCTGCTGAATTCATAAGGACATAATTCACCAGGTAGATACCACTATACACAGATAGGATGGAGAAGAAATGATGATTGAACAAGGCACCTATGGCTACATTAGGCAGTCCCTGCTGCTGCAAAGGTATGGAAATCATCAGAGTCAGACCCAAACTCTCATTCGGAAGTGCGAACTGCGTTTTAAACTTATCAAGATAGCACATTAGAGCTAAACCCATGAAAGAACATCCCTCTAAATTCTTGTTGTTTCAACTCTAAATCAAGAAGTGAAATAGCACCCGAACACTCAAATTGAAAAAAAAAGTATTATTAGAAGTATTATAGCATAGACAAACATCCACATGCTCATGAATACACACTAATGTATACACAAACAAGAGTGGGGTGAAGACCGGAAAAGGACGTGTGTGCTCGGGTACCTTGACAATAGCAGAATGGAGATAAAAATTGTGAGGCATGATACTTGCTCCAAGAAGACTCATGAGGGTGAATGCACTCTCCCCAGTGACCTTTGTTAGCATCCCATTCATCGAAATGGGAATCTCGGGTTGACTGGTAAGCACTCCAAGAAAATAGAATAGCAGTATAAATCCTGATATGCCTACACACAGGTACTTTGCCTTGCTTCTGTCCTGAAAAATAAAGTATGATTAAATTATTGAGATATTGCAGGAGACTTGGAGAGAGATGCTAGACAGATGGAAACAATACGGCCTACCAGGAAGGTGGCAGAAAGTGGGTATAATATAGCACCAGCAGCAGTAAAAAAAACACACGTGAACAAGTCCAGCCCAAGGAGAAGATTAAGCCCGTGGCCCATACCGAGAATCTAGCAACATTAGTATATTAGATGTTAGAATAATAACAAACCAGACAGATTTGGAAAAAAAAAAATGATAGGATCTATACAGTTAATGAAGAGTAAGACATTTACCATACTGATGTCCAGCAAGATCACAGAAAGCTCTGCCTGAACTCCTATGAATATACAAGTGCACTTGTCATACTCCTCGCTGCATATCTAAGACATCAAAATCGGAAAATAAATAGTTAGAGAGAGCAAGAGAAGTACTACAATAGGACAAGTCCTTTCAAAATGCAAATGGTGCTGCTAATTTATAAGACAAGTATCTTTTCACAAACAAGGTTTTCTACTATATCTGACTTCAACATAGAAATACATAGCTTTTGTGTAAGAAGATTAGCTCATCCAGGAGAGAGAAATGTAAAAAGAGTCGAGCATGGGAATGGAGAATGCACATATGAAAGAGGAATGCAACAATAACAACAACAAAGAAGCATCTGTAATTGGGCAATGATTAAGCAAAATTACTAAATGTATAAGATGACTTTAGAATAAGCAGAACCTTGAGATTGGAGTGGGAGGTGGTACCTGAGCAAGATCTCTTCCAGTGACAATAGCAATTCGAGCTGACAAGTATTGGCATAACATAGCAGCAAAATTGAAAACAAGCATCAGCACAACGAGATCAAGTCCAAAATGGGCACCTCCTTCAACAGTCACAGCCCATTTTCCAGGGTCAACATATCCAATTGCAACCAAGAGTACAGCCCCAAGAACAGGAAGCAGCCGATGAAGCGAATTTGGTAAATTACTAGCACTCGCTATCCCCGCATCCATTTTTAATATTAATACTTCAAACCAACTGCACGTACCAATGTAGTATGATACTTAAATAAGGCAGTTCCAAACAACTAAAGAACCTCCAAATAAGTACAAAGTTAGACAAATTACACGGTTGCTTATTGCAACCAGGGTTTCAGCAGGAGGTCGCTACATTTCACAAACCATAAAATAGGAGACACACTATGTCTGCAATTAATCACACTTATTTACAGTGGAACCAAGGAAGGATAAAACATCTCGGGCACACATACAAGATTAAGAGACTATACAGCACACCCAATTACACTTTCGAGTTGCAAGTCCTGCATACACCTATGTACTATATAGCAACTTGCCAGTATCGACACAAATAGCTTCTGCTAACTCAACAAACTGCCATACAACAGTGACTATAACATGGGTCTTAAAAAAGTAGTTGTGATTCCTAGATACCAATCTGAAGCTTCCAATCAAGTCCATCTGAATGCAACTGAGGAATGATTTTAGTATCCTATTGAACCTCCTACTTATTTGCTCATCATCACTAATAGAGTGGACGAATTCTTGTAAAACAAGCCAAAAAATTTATGCAAAGCTACCAGAGACTCTCAAGTTGTAATTATAGAAACCCGCATAATACCCAAATGATTTCTTCTTCTTCTGCCCCTGCCTTCAGCATCCAAACCTGACCCTGTTTCAGTGAACCAATTCAATTAATCAGGATGCTATTTGTGACAATTAGCATAAACATCTTGAGTCTGTCAACTGTGTTATATTCTTGTCATGGACATGTTATATCTGTCATGTCATGTGGCACAATTACTAAAGATGCCACTCCACGCGACACGATTACTAAATGTGTCGAGTGTGTGATTATTATCTTAGCACGAATCAGTAAAGCACAACTCGAATTTTCAACACGACATCCACACACGAATGACCACCTCTGGTCAAAATAAAGTGTACTAGTAAAAGACAATAAAAAAATATGACCGATCGAGAAAAGGAGTAACAGACAATTGGAATTAAATCATGAACATCCGAAAAGGAAAATGCAACGTATTACACCATTTCTCACAAAACATATCTATCATTCAATCTCTCGAATTAAGAAATTAATTACTCCTTCCCCTCGTTATCCCGTTACAAATCACAACACAAACAGTGCACACAGACACACTATCATCAAAAATTCCAAAAGTAGAATGAAAAAAAAAAGTACTTAAGTTAATTCTTATCACCATCGTCCAATTAGGCCATCACCAACCACTTCATGGGACCATGATCACACATATATGCAACACATTCACCATAACAGAGCTAATTAAAGCATTTACACGACAGCAGATACACCAATCAAACAACAACACCCATCAAAATTAACAGATGACTAACCCCAAGCTCAGCTCAAAACCCATCTCAGATCTTCACAGAAAACAAGAAACCCCAAAACCCAGAACCCTACAATCCAATCCAAAACAGCCCAGGTAAGATAAAAGCTCAGAAACCGCCTCCACGGATCTGAACAAGGCTAAAGAAACCTCAAACCCGTACACCATTTCTCACGTACATCGATGATGATGACGAATATGGCGATGCTACAAACATAAACCCACGTATCGGGAAATGAAATTAGGGTTTGCGAAAATCCAATTCGTTGATCGAATTTTACCTCCTGGGTCCGGAGAGAGCTCTGCTCTGTAACTCTCCTTCTCGTTCTCGTCCGGTGAAGAAACCTACAAGCCTGCAGATTACAGAGAGATGGATGGACATCCAGGACTGGTGGATCAGATGCTCCGGAGAAGACACGGAACGTTTCTGTTCAATAATCACAGGAACTAAGAGAGAGAGAGAGAGAGAGAGGTGATGAGGTTTTTGGCTCTAAAAGTTATCTCCAGACTTCGAGACAGGGAGAGAAATGGAGTAGAAAAGAAAGATTAAATATGTGTTTAGATAAATAAACAGTACAATAAATACTGTGCAACGAAGTTACAAAAAGACCCTTCTTTTTATGACTGAAAATTTTAGATAGATACGTTTAATTTTGATTTCTGATATTACTCCCTATATATTTAAGACACGTACGTACTACAGTTTTTAAGTCTCATCTGTCGTGGCACCGTTAAAATTGACATGATACGACCCAAACACCCTTATTGAATAACTAAATTATTAAAAAAAAGAATTATGATGTTGACGATGTCATCTTCCTCATGAACTCGTCAGGATAAGGGATTGGTTTGGTTGATCTGACACAGGTTTCCCGACGTAGTGTCATACTTCTCTTCAGCTTTCGACGATGAAAAAATGTATTGTTTTATAGGGATCGATGACGCGTCGGAATCAGGGTGCAAATCGATGTTCGATGGTGGTCGGTTTCTGTGTGCGTCTTCATCATCGGTTTGGTTCCAAGACCCCAAATAACGGCAGGAGAATGACTTGTCGTTGTGCTTCTTCTCGTGCATAATCGTAGATCATAAACATTCCTTTTTGTGCATAATCGTCATTGTCCATGGTGGTCTGCACTAGTTCGATAGTGGTTGACGCCTGTAAGATCTAGTTGGCACGTCGACGATTTTGTGGATATCCAGGACTCGAACGGATTTGATTTGAGCTTCCGCACTCACCTACTGTAGCAAGATACTTGCTAACTTCGAACTTCCATTGCCAAGTAGCATTCCAATTGAGCTCGAATATGACGTGGATTCCCTTTTCCTTTTTATTTTATTTTCCAAATGTAATTTATTGTATCAATAGTGTTATTGTCATTGTGGAAAACTAAAAGGTTCGGTGTTAAACATGTGATGTGACCAAAATTTAGAAAAAAATCGTTTTGATTTTACGAAGTTGTAAATCATGTACAATCATATAAATAAATTTTAAATACACGAGGTCTTGTAAAATCGAATCAAAATGGAGTACATGCATATGAAACTTTCCCTATATGATAGGGGCTCGTTGATACATTTTTACGCTAAGCAATTGAGATTATTTGCATGTAACTTGGATCATTATGATTTATGAAAGGGTTTTGTTTTAAAAAGTAACTAGTAAACCGAGCACTAACACCCTTTCTCATATCAAAGTCGATATACACCTTTACACCGACGATATATCCACACGTCACAGAACATGATAACGCTCGCGATTATGTGAAGACACTATTGAATATGATGTTTCATTTTTATGGTTAACGAGATGAACATTTCTGTGATGAGTTTCATTTTTTCTGTATAATATTAACAAAACCCATTATTTCTATTTTTTTGAGCACAACCCATTAAGTAACCTAAAACAACTAAACCCTAATTTACTAACCCAGATTCCGACAACAACTTAGTAAAGTAATAGACTTTCTAACGAAATTGCTAATATTGCAACAAATCGATAATTCGAGAGATCTACATATTACAAATTAATTTAGGAGGGGATTAAGTAAAATTGTACATCAATTTCAACTTTGTTAGTAACGTATGAACCCAAATAAACTTCTTTATAGGTGACAATAATAGAAATAATTAGATCGTAAGTTTGTCAAATTAGTCAAATGTACATCGTGGTTTAGTGAAATTAACAAATGAATTAATTAATATATTACCTAAGTTTACTCACTGAAGACTTGGAACTCTGATTTGTTGCATGTTTCCAGCCTAGGGTGATTTTCCAGTTTTAGATTCTATTTGCACAATCAATGTATTATCAAATACATATTTTCCAAACATATCGTTACAAATAATTACACAATACTTCCATACTTCAAAGCTTTGATCATATTGTAATTCACATAACAAATATTACATATAGTCAACGGTTACATGACATAATCCTCATCGTCCGACTTCCATCTATTGTTGTATACCCTTCTTCCTCGTCATCGAAAGATTCAACTAAAAATTCATCAAACAAATTAAATGAAACTTACCAATTGAAACCTTGTTCGCGTATCTTGATTGACAAAATTATTAAGACCAATTATTTTAAGGTTGTGGGAGCTCAAAATGTCAAAACACAATTGAGAAAATCAGCTTCCATGATAATAGATTGAGGAAAAGAACAATCACGTATAAAGACTAGTGTCATATAAGCACCGTAGATGTTGGTTTTATAAAGATAATAGATTGCACTTTTCGTATAAAGAAACATAAGTATATTTCAAAACCTCAATTTATTATATCCTACATATTTAAATTTAATGTAACAATAATACACCTCATTTATAGAAAACAATATCCATATACACATTTAAATAACTAATCAAGAACATGAAAAAAAATAGAAAGAACATTGTGTTTTTTTTGAAAGGCGAGGTGATTCATTGATTTTTGATGCCCAAGAAGGGTTACAAAACTTAGCAGTCCAGAAAGGACTGCTAACATGAGCTATCAAAGCTTACAAATTGGGGAACAATGCTAAAGAAAACTTTGACTAGGAGATCGAACACTACCAGAAGAGAAAAAAAACATGAAACTTAAACATAGAAGTCGGATACTGAAAATTTGCCTTCCTGCTGATAAGGGGAGCTTTAGGCCTGTTCAAGCACCGAGATCGGGTTTGTCATCCAGAGGCCGAAGTTAATGGAGGGGAGTTCTTGGTTCCTGTGGGTCTGCACTATGTTGTAGATGAAGCTCTGTATTTTGAAGATGGTGTTGTAGAGGGGTTATAGTCTTCCTCGGAAAATGCAGTGGTTCCGAGCCAACCAGATAAACTAGAGAGTTGCAAGGGCTGTTTGGTTCCAGGAATCTAGAAATCGCTTGACACGGTTGAGGGATCCCCATGAAGATAGAAGTGAGTTGACAGATTTTGGAATGGGGGTGCTAACATTCCATTAGTGCATTATAGAAGTCCAGATAAGCCAGGTTATTGGGCAGGTTAGGAGCATGTGATCACATTCCTCAAACCCCAATCTGCATAAAGGGCAAAGGCATTGTGCCAGAGTGAGATGCATCACGTGGTCTTCCAGGAAACAACGAGTTTGGACTGCTTTTCTTGCTGCTAACCAAGCAAAAGTAGCAATCTTTGAGGGGATGTTTTTAGTCCACAGAATGAGAGCCCAGCAGGGTTTGATACCTTGATCACCAAACAAGAGGTGGTAAGATCTTGAGACCGAGAACCCCTTTGGGTGTGCTTTCCATTCGATCTTATCGTGCAGAAGAGGGGATGGCCTAATTGAGCCGATTTGGGAAAGGAGATTTACCTCCATGGTGTCCTCGTAATCAAAGAGATCACGCCTATATATCAGTTTCCACTCTGAACCGTCCCAGATGTCGGAGACATATGCTGATTTTTGGGTGCTAACTTGGTAGAGTCTATCAAATTTTTGTTTGAGGCACCCATCGAAGTACCAAGGATCATGCCATAACTTGATCTTTGTACCATTGCCAACCTTCCAGTGAAAGATGGAATCTCCCAGAATCTAATCCGCGTTTTCTTTAGACATAAGATTAAGAATACCTCTTAGGATTGGGGATGCTCCGGTATCATTAAAGGCAGCAAGCCAGCAAGATTCCATGAATGAGGATCCCATCCCATCTTGGCACAGATTACTCTTTTCCACAGAGAGTCTTCCTCAAAAGCGAACCTCCTCTACCACTTAGCGAGGAGAGCTGAATTCATCACTGAGATGGATCTTATGCCTAGGCCTCCATGTTCCTTTGATAAGCACACAATGCTCCAAGCCACTTTATATAATACATTTCCTTGCTCTTTATTGTGCCATAGGAAATTCCTTTGCATTCTCTCCAGAATTTTTATGACTGTTTTTAGAGCTCTAAAGATAGACATGTAGTAGATGGGAATGGAGGATAGGGTGGATATTATCAGGCAGATATAGCCACCCATGGACAACAGCTTTGCTTTCCACAAGGCGAGGGCTCTTCTGTATCTCTCAATGACAGGCTCCCAGGTGTTTATGTATCTCGGATTTGTACCCAGCTTAAACCCTAAATAAGGGATTGGGAGAAAACTAACCTGGCTGCCAATGAAATCTGCAAGATCTTGAGCTGAGAACCGATTTGGGTTGAGCAAGATTAGGGAAGACTTGGAGTAATTTACTAGAAGACCATAGGAAGCTTCGAAGCACTTTAGAAGTCTGTGTAGGTTTCTCAAGTAGAACCAATCTGCTTCCAAAAGGACTATTGTGCCATCAGCAAATTGAAGGTGAGAGATTTACATACCAGAGAAAGAGATGCCTTTGACCCAGCCGATTCTGCTTCCGCGAGTCAACATTTGATGTAGGCCTTCGCTTGCTAGAATGAAAAGGAATAGGGATAGAGGACAACCTTGCCTTATACCCCTAGAGACATCAAAGTCTACTGAAGCACTCCCGTTAATCAGGAATAAGATAGATGCTTGCAGACAATTATTGATCCAGAGCAACCATCTGTCCGGGAATCCCATGGCTTTTAGGACATAGAACAGATACCGCCATTTCACTCTGTCAAATGCCTTCTCAAAGTCTAGCTTTAGGATGATTGACTCATTCTTGGATTGTTTCACCTGGTGAATGATCTCATTGGCCATGAAGACCCCATCCACTGCTTGCCTACCAGAGACAAGCCACTCTGGGTTTCCCCAATCAGAAGTGGTATTAGAGGTTTCAACCTCTTACTCAGCACCTTTGCCATGATTTTGTAGCACCCTGATATCAGACTAATGTGTCTGAAATTAGACCAAGAGGAAGTATTGGAAGTCTTCGGGATGAGAGCAAGAAATGAGGAGTTGATACCCTTACCAAGCGTTCCTTCCCAGAAGAAAGAATCAGCAAAGTTGAGGAATTCAGGCCTGATGATCCTCCAACATTTCTTGAAGAATTTAAGATTGAAACCATCCGGTCTAGGAGATTTGTCTCCAGCGCAGCTCTTGATAGCCTTTAAGATTTCATCATCAT
>JAYMSU010000665.1:0-12674 GCA_036897765.1 Erodium chrysanthum | reverse complement strand
TGTTTGGGAGATTCTTCTCTGCTTCGTGCGATTCTAAACAATTTTGATTCTATTTTGCTCTGGAATTGTGAAGCCGAATGAGTTCAATTTCACCTCTATTCAACGGAACTAGATGCAATTTCTTGTTCCCGATACTCATTAATGGAATTTGATTGTGGGTTATATTTGTTTTAAAATTATTCATATATTCTTTCTTTCTAGTTCCCACTGGTTTCTCAGGAGCTAAAGCAAGTCTATTGATTTTGTTTCTTCTGTTTGTTATATTGTGTTTGGTTCATGAGAAGTGAGTAGAAAAGACAAGAATTTGGTTTGTTTTCAATTTCATCCCATTATTTTTTCCCTGTTCTCTAGTTGGTTTCTGTGTATTATTATACAAGGTGTATTAAAAATATGAATGGAATCTGAACCTTTTTCTCTACGCTCTTTAAATATGTAAATTTTAGAATATATAAGTGGCTGATGATGATGATTGATGTATTGATAATCTTTCCGGGTAATGCAACTGCATCAGTGAATTCAATTGATTGATGATAGTTTATTTTTGGTTTGGATAAGATGAAGAATGAGGATCTTCAGGAATGTTTGATTCAATTACTACAGTGGGTAACAAAACCCTATCTACTTTAATTGACATTTGCTTCAGTGTGGAGAAGTATTGACTGATAATATTTTTAAAGCACATTCGGAGTGAAATTGAAAAAAAATAATTGAGGTGCAGGCTGATAAAGGAGAGAATTCATTTTGCAGGCTAATGAAGGAGAGAACTCATTGCCATTGGACCACTTTAGTCATGTTTTTGAACTTGTACAGAAAGGAAATGCATCATTTCGAGAAAACTGCTTTGAACAGGTAACTTCTAGGTCCTCTTGTTGTTTGTCCTGGTCCTGGTCCTGGTCCTTGCTGATTTCTTTTGTTGTAATCTGTTCATCTTCAGGCCATTGTATCTCCCATGTAAAATTTACATCAGAAATTAAATAGGAACGAATGTCCAAGGGATTTTGGGTATTATGATGTCTAATCTTTTTTAAATCTAAAGGAGTTATGCTATGAGTAATGTATTGACACCATCCGGGGTTTATCTTTGCCCTCAAGTTACTAAATGTTACACCTTAACAATGGTCAGGTGATTCAACATGTAACTTATGGGGAAAAGTGTACCTTTTGAGCACATAAGTTAAAGGCTCTAGGCATGATAAAATGTGCCTTCTTCTTTTTGCTGTAATTTGAAGAAATAGTGAGTTAATCTTATGCTTGTACCTTGGGTTGAGGGCTTCGGAACCTTTATCTATAGTCTTGCTACCGGTGAATAAATATCTAAAACTGCAACTCATCACACTTTGTCTTATTATCAAAATTACTGTAGCTTTGTTGGATTTGGTGTTTGAGGTCACCTATTTAAGTTACAATTAGGGTGCTTGAAACATGTCACAGAAAGAATGCAAGGTGTCTGAATGCAAATAATATGTTAGTCTGACTGTGTTTTATAGTTTTCTGGTCAGTGTGCCGTGCTGATGTTTTTTTTCCGCCTTTTGTAAGCCTGTATATCTAAAACCAGAAACAGTCAAGGTGTTCGTTGTTTTCTTTTATCACTTTTACTTCGTACTTCATTGGTATATTGAATGTTTACAGTATCCTTTATGGCTTAATCATAGATTGAATATCAAGTACCAAGTTCTCTTTTACTCTTCATTTATTCATTCCATTTCATCCTCATCAATCTATAAGCTAATAAATGAGTGCCTTCTTCAGGCTATCGGTTATTACTCAAGAGCAAACAACATCAAGCCAGGTGATCCTACCATACTGAGCAACCGCAGTGTTGCTTATATCAGGTTCAGCTTTTATGGGTTATTTTCCTGTTTTCAGATTAACTATTATTTTTATTTCATATTCCAAAGTTGTCCTGTAGATGAGTTTTAGCTTGATTTTGATGAACTTGTTGGGATGAAAAACTTTCTATTTATCAGGACTAGCCAACTTCTTAAACACCGCTCTCCAACTACGTCTGAAAATAGACCATTACAGGGGCTGGATCCTACAACACATGCTGAAGTATGTCTTGGCACCTCATTCTTTATTTCATTACGATGAAAAATACTTCTAGATTGATGTACTATTGTGCACACACTAAAGTCAATTAATATGAAATTCAGCTTGCCTTAAAAGATGCTGAAAAGTTGATGAACCTCCGGAGTAATTCTGTGAAACCCTACATCCTTAAAGCCAGTGCTCTCATGCTGGTAAGATTACATCCCAGTATTTGCTGTAACATAATAGTCTTTGGAAACTAAATTGTATGCTGATCTCAGAACAATAGTGTTGCCATAGTGATCCTGCCTTGTATGCTTATAAGTAGAACCAAAGTTAATTATATGGAATGCAACTTTAGAAAGATAAAAAGTAACTACAGTTGATCATGTGAGCTCGAGGGATTCTCTGTGAGTTGCGGCTTGGTGTGTGTTTTACAACAATAAATATTGGGCTCCAAAAAGGATACAAATCCAAAAGATTATGATAGCAAATGCTTAGGTGGATTTGTAGTAACACTACCTATAAGAGATTTGGATGAGGTTATTCGAACAAGTATTGGTTCAAAATAGAAAAAGATAGAGAAACCCATTTAAGGTGGTTTGGACTTGTGCACATTGATAGGTTAATGATTCCATAAGGAAACGGAAGACAGTTCAATTTAGGAGAAACTAAAGCTGATAGGCCCAAGTTAACATGAAAATAAGTATTAAGAAAATGCATTATAGGGCTTGGTTTGTGGGAGGAAAATTTGGGCCGAGGCACCCAATGAGTTATGCTAAGGGATTCATGTAGCCGACCCCTACATTATTTGGGAAATGACTTGGTTGTCGTTGTTGTTTATTTACTGTGGGTTATTATTTCTTTGATACTAACAGCTTCACTTTTGTTTTGGGTTGACAGCTGGAGAGATATGACATGGCTCGGGATGTTATTCTTTCTGGCCTTCAGATTGACCCCACTAGGTAGGAGGAAACTTTAGTTTCCTATTTTTGTTTTCCTTAACCATTTAAGTCAATTAAAAGGGACACATGTGTGGATCATGTAGCGGGTTTGCTTCTTATTTGCTATGCAGTGCTCTATTTATGAATTTTGCTTGTTTGTTTGTGGTAATATTTAGCAATCACCTTCAAGCATCTCTTCAGAATTTAGATAGAATGTCAGTTGGTTCTATGGGAAGGAACAACCATGGGAAACCAGAGCGTATAGATGATTTTGATTGTACTCTTTGCCTGAAGTTGCTATTTGAACCTGTTACTACTCCTTGTGGGCATACCTTTTGCCGTTGTTGTCTGTTTCAGTCAATGGATCGTGGTACGTAATCTTGTACTTCTATATTATACTTTTAACTGTCAGAATCTTGATTTCATTTTGCTGACACTACAAAAATTTAGGTAACAAATGTCCATTGTGTCGCACGGTTCTATTTAATACTCCCAGAACATGTGCAATCAGGTCGGTTAATTTATGTTTCTTCATTATTTGAAGTGTTTATTCATTTTATTTCTATAATTTAATGTAATTGTTTGTTTACCAGTGTGACATTGAATAATATTATACAAAAGAACTTTCCAGAAGAATATGCTGAAAGAAAGTTGGAGCACGAAAGTTTGACAAACCCTGGTATTGACATGTTGCCACTTTTTGTCATGGATGTGGTTCTCCCATGCCAAAAGTTTGCTCTCAATATATTTGAACCGCGGTATAGACTTATGGTGAGTTTTCCAAAATGGAGGGAGCTCCTATTTTACCAAAATCTATAACTCCCAATTTATGAAATCCTCTACCATAAATGCGCTATTTGACTTTTTGTAAAGATTATGGACTGTATTAGTAGTGTTGCATCTTTTCCCATGTGCCCCCTTTAGCTAACTTGCTCAAGTGGTTACAACAAACTTATACAAAGGATATTATTGATTATTCATGCATATTTTACGTCTTAAAAAGTTAAGTGTACACTTATTTCGGGACAGCCAAATGGATATGCTTGGTTAAAAAACAATATGTTTCATTTTGTATGTTGTGGTGGTAATAGATTTAACATTTGAACTTGTTCGAAAAGATATTAGTTAAGAACTTTTTGGATGGAAATTCATCTTCCTGTTTCGCCTTTACTTACAAGTTAACAGAATATTCCTTTAATTTGTGGAGAATTTATGAAAATTTTGTTTGCTCAAACAGATCAGAAGGATAATGGAGGGCAATCACCGGATGGGAATGGTAAATTATTGTCTCTGTCTTTTATTTATGTGCAACTTATTCTAGCCCCAAAACTTAAGCTACTAGATGTATGGCCTAACTAGTATATTAAGATATCACTCAATCCACATTCTTTCAATGGGACAACTTCATCACTTCCCTTCATGTGGAGATTGAACAACATCATAGAATTAATTGGGAAGAAACACATTTGGGTCATAGACCCAATAACAAAGTAGCTTTAATACTATGTCAAACTTATTGCAACTCAAAAGGTTTAGCTATTACGTGGAGGGCCCAATAAGTATTAAAGTATCACTTAATCCACATTTTTCGATGTGGAGTAATTAAACACGACCCTGAAGTGTTGGCCAGACAACATAAAAGGATCTCACAAGTTGACCAAGAATATATGAACGGGGAGGAGGCACTAGTAGATCGCAAGCACAAGATCAAACGAACCTATGATACCAATTAAAAAATTAAATCGAGTAACATATATTGGGCCAGGACCACAACTAAAAGGTCTTAGTTGGGCTTGACGCTTGCCTTCAATTTAGCTCTCTTTTTTCTGTTTTTAGAAATGGGACTTTATACTTCAACAATTTCCTTCGTAAGGTTCCCTGAGTCCAACAATTCCTAACAAATTCTGCTTCTGATCTATCTAAATACATAGGTTATTGCTGATTCAACGACAGGTAGCCCTGTTGAATTTGCTTGTGAAGTGGAGATTACAGAGTAGGTGTTTGGTTCCCTTTTTCTCTCTTTCTAAGCCCTTTTATTTGGCCAGACATATTGACACTTACATACATATATAGGAGAGGACTCTGGTGCAAACCCCTCTTGTGATGCAAACTACAAACCTTGGACACTATTATACATTATGTTGCAAGCAATCTACATTTTGTACGTTGTGTTGGAAACAATGTTCACTAAAATATGAACAAATTTCCAACACAAAGTATAATAGTTTCCAACACAATGTACAGTAGTTTCTAATGGCTCGTAGTTTGTTTGTACATGAAGGGATGGCTTGCACCCGACCCGAGTCTTTCTCTCTATATATGTTATTGTCAAGTTTCTTTGTTGTATATCAACAATCTTTAAATATGCATGCAGGTGTGAGCCACTCCATGATGGGCGTTTCTTTATAGAGGTGAGATATCATTACTATGTTTGTCTTTAAAGTATGTTGGACAAGTATGAATTCTCTGCAAGATAAAATGAGTAGAATTCTTGTCTTTTCTTTTGCTTTGTTATCATGAAGATGTCTACTTCACTCCATGATGGTGAGGCCTTTGTTTCATTTCAAGTTGTAACATGGGGATTGATTGCAAAAAAATTGTTGATTGAATTTTGTTAAATGTTACTCTGTCTCAAAATAAACGTCCACCCTCTTAAAATGGGTGTCCCAAAATAAACTATAAATGTCATTTTCTTTTCATGGAGTTCATTGTCATGGATTACCAATAATATCATATCATGAGTTATTTATAATAAATTGAGTAGGGGGGACTTTGGTTAGCTTGCATGGAAAATAAGAGAAACTTTTGCTAAGCCCTTCCTCTTATCTCTTTCTCACCCTTTGCTAGGGCTCTCTTTCGGTTATACAAAGAAAGAGTGGGCCCTTTTATTCAATTATGATGGATCAACTTCCCTTTATTATGTTGTACCGTCAAAACCTGATTTATTTTCTTCTCTTAATTAAGAACTGTTAATGTTGATGTTGATAGCAGGATTCATTATGCTTGCAAATTATTTGGGTAAAAGAAACGGTTATATTTTTTCTTTGTTCTTATCCTTGAAAAGTCGAGGGAAAGACCAATTGTACGCAACAATTTGTTAAGAAAAATATGTATTGAATCTTAATTACCAGCAGATGATACAATTAGAAGAAAGCTTTATTTTTCTAAGGAAAAACCTCAAAAAACTTCTTTCCCCCCTATTTTTGTTTTCCTCTGCCTCTTCCAAGTTAAAAAAGATAGTGTTCAAAAGCAATATGAAACATTCTTCCAGTTCATAAAAAATGATCTTGTGGGGATATTTGGAAAGTGCTTCACTTTAGGTATCAAATATCTTTTCCTAATGAGTAGAAAATAGAATAGTTTTTGCAATACTAGCATCCCAGCACTATTTAAACCCTATAATACACCAATGATGTTGAGGTAAAATCTAAACAAAATGAGTAGAAGAGCCCCTCATGTAACCGATTCTGTATCACCAATCCTATCTATATGCTTTAATATCTACTCTGATTGCTATGAAGGTTGAGGGTAGACGGAGATTCCGCATTCTCAGATTTTGGGATCAGGATGGGTGAGTTCTTGGATGATTGAGGCGTCATGTATCAATGGAATAGATTTTGCATATACTAGCATCCCAGCTTTATGGTTAATGTGATTAATTCGGTTTTCTAAAGTTGACATAGTTCTGTGCAGGTATCGAGTTGCAGAGGTTGAATGGATGCAAGATATTTATCCGGCAGAGGGTACAAAGGAAAGAGAAGATGTAAGTGTACTGTAACTTTGGTTTCCATATATCCTATCTCTTCCATTTTGTCTCTTTCCATGTTTTGTACCTCGACACACCTCCCATAGAGCCTGAGCCTTTCAGTTGGGAGCCCACAACAAAAGGCCCAACATGAGAATCGTAGAACTTAAAAGTTGAACACTTCCACAAGCCACACCAATCCATTAGATTAGAAAAATTATAAATTGTCTAATATCTAAATGTTAAAGAGAAGATTGACAGGCTAAGTGTGCTTAGTTCATGAATGGTTTATGAGCAGATGGTCTAATATCTAAATCTCTTGGCATTAATTTTGAATGTTTACAGTTACAAGAATTAACAAATAATGCGGCAGAATTTGCTCGGTCGTGGCTGAGGAGGGCAAGGGAAGCATCAAGACATGGTAAAACTGAGAAATATAAGCTTAATTAGATTTTTTTTCTCTTGAGGTTGCATCTCTAATGAATATTTGACTATAATCTGAATGCAATTTTTTGGGTCATCTCTGTTCAAGTGAATTTAGAATCTGATCAACAAAGCCTTACCTAGCCTAAGGGCCAATATCAACTTAACCCTCCATTCAAGAGTTAATCAAATTGATTACATTCTGACAAACTCAGATGTACTTCTAAATATGTTTTTCCTTACACTTTGTGATTAACGGGCTTAAATTGAAAAAAAAAGATTGTGGGAGAAGTAGTAGCGACCTCTGGTTTCCGATCCCCAAATATTGTAGATAAAAAAAACGGGCTTAAATAACAGTTTATAGTTTTACTATATCAATCCATGTGTAAATTTTGATGAAATTATTGTAGTATAAGGGCCTGTGTGATGAATATAAAGTGAAGTCTAGCTGAAGTTGGACTTCATTATATTTTCAAAATTTTGCATATTAGTACGAAAGGAAATAATAAATGGACTGCTAATTCAAAACATAGTATATAAGTCCGTCCATGTGCACCTAAGATGCTAAATTTCTATTTCAGTCTAGAAGCTACTCTATATATTTCTTTTTACTCCTGGAAATTCAGTGATTTACTAAATTATTTATGTGATGTACTGTTATCTTGTTTATGTTGATTGTACTTTTTCGTTATATGACTTTGTAGTCTACACAGATCCAAGAACACGAGATACACTCCTCAATGTAGAAGCAATAATGCCATCAGCACAAGATCCAGAGCGATTTAGTTTCTGGGTATGGACATTGAATATTATCAACCCCCTCACAGTATGCCTTTAATCCATTACCTCTAATTCATGCTTGGCTGCATGCAGCTTGCTACCTTGACTGACAGGAGGCCTCATGAAAGATTGGAGCTCCTACAAATTACAGATACCAAAGAGGTGTTGGTTCTTTCTTGGGATACAAGTAATACTATAGTTAACTCTTTTTCTTGAAGTAAACAATTTTTAACTTGTCGATGTTTCTTGCAGAGGATAAGACGCGGACTAGTATATCTCAGGGCAGAAGAACAAGGCTGCCGTGTTCAGTGAGGCTCGCTGTAATAGGTATTAGAGCTTCATTATACTGCACATATACATATATTTATACAAATCAAATTCATTATTCTTGGTCCACATGGTGAAGGGTGTGGATACTCTCTTTTCACCATAACAAAGGATTTTACATGTATACAATAAGATCTATATTTACCAGAGGAAATTTTCATCAGAGATGTGGTTGATATGGTATTTCAATCTGTATTGACTCGAGCCCGGGTAGCAGATTAAGGATCTAAACACTTGATCAAACAAAATAAAGAATCATAAATTAATTGCCACAATTATACAGTGCCTTAGTAAGAATCACTTAAACGAATCAGGAACACAAAGTCAGTATTTCAACTTCTAGAATTTCATATTCAGAATCTTACTCAATGGTTGGTAAGTAGTAGTAAGAGGAGTTTGTTTGTAAGAGGAAGAAGAAGGTGTGTCATCATATTTCTTGGGCACAGATTCCTTCCTCAGTTCCTCCAAAGCAGCCTTTTTCCTCTTCTTCTGCTCTCTCCACTTCCTCAGCTGATCCTCCACTGCTGCTTTTGCCTTCTCCGCTAGCTCGGCGCTGCTCATGGCCTGCTCTGCCCGGCTCCTCAGCTCCACCACTTTCACCATTGCCACTTCCAACTCTTTCTTCAACACTTCAATCTCGTGTTTATCACGGGACTCTTCTTCTTCAGGTACTATTGCTTGATTATTCGCCTTCTTCATCAAGGACTCGTATTCTTCCATTGAAATTGTGACGTGATCATCATCGTATTGAGGTTTTGAATGATCATCAGTTTCTGAAAATTCTATGTCTTCAAGAGTTTCTTCAGCTTTGCTATTGGCTTCTTGTCTTAACCTTTGGTTTTCCTTCTTAACTTCTTCTGCTTCGATTGCTAGCTCCTGCACTGCAAGATAGAGTCCGGACTTCACACTCTCTGCTTTCACCTCTGCTGCTGCAATTCTTGACCTTTCTTTATGAAGCTCTGACTTCAGCAAAGCTATCTCCACCTCCGCTTCACTCTCTCTTTCCCTAAACCCATCTAACTCGTGTTTTAGCAACTCATTATCACACATCAAGTGATTTGCTTCTTCATTTGCACTTCCTAGTTCTTCTCTGAACCCTTCTTTTTCTTTTTCCAATGCTTCAATGTAAGCTTCTTGACCCAAACTCTTCTCTTCTTTCACTTCCATATCTGCTTTCAATCCAGAAATAGCTTCCTCGGATAAATGGAGTTGCTCCTTGGCTTGCTTAAGTTCCTGCTGTAACGTTTCAATCAATAAAGATATGGCAAGAATCTCACCATCCATCTCCTGCATCACATCTACTTTCTTCCTCAGTTCTTCAAACTCATCTTCTGCTTGCTTTGCTTTCTCTCTCACCAAATCAATCTCAGCATCTTTCTCCACCAAAGCTACACATTTTTCTTTCTCAGCTTCAACCGCAGCTAGCTTTGCCATAAGAACAGCTTCATTGAGCTCTGACATATGTCTCATAAGCTCTTCCACCTTCTCCTTTTCCATGCTTGCAGCAGTTTCCATCATCTCCGCTTGTGTCATTGCTTTGAGCTTCAGCTCTCTGGCTGTAGCGAGCTCTGTTTCCATAACATACACCTCTCCTTGAGCTGCCTTCAACTCATGTAAAGCATTTGAGAGCTGTTCTCGAATCTTGGCAGTTTCAGTCAGTTGATCAGTCATATCCTTAATCTTGGATTCAAGAACTTCACTCTGTCTTGTAGCTTCTCTGAGTTGAGCCATGTATTTGTCTCTCTCGGCCTCAGAGTTTTCGAGCTGGCTCGAAAGCTTGTCGATTGTTTCCTGGTAATGCTCCAGTTTCAGAAGGGCCTGCAGGTAGGTCGAGTCCTTGGCCTCCAGCTGTAGCTTGTATGTGGCCAAATCCTTAAGTAGGCCTTCTAGCTCTTGTTGTAGCTGTAGAAACCAAGAAACAATCAGTAAATTTCAAACCTAATATGTCAGTTATTGGATTTACATAATTTGGTGTATGAAATTATAGGAACACGAAAGAGATGGATCTTATCTTACATCACTGTTGCTAAGCCACTTTTTTCTCTGTTGACACTTTTCTTCAAACAAGGTGAGTGCGGTTTGGACTGATTTAATCGATTTCGTATCAATCTCACCCATATTGTCTGATCAAACAATGAATACGGAATTAATCAAATCAAATATACACATTTTCAAGCATAGCATAGGATTGAATTACAAAATTTAAGCAAGTATGTAAGAAAATATGGTAACAACTTAAAAATACCTGGAGTTGGGGGGAAGTTGATTTGCTCAGAGTTTGAGATACGAGGAAGAAATGATAATGATGGTTTCGAGTCATGGTATGATATTGCTTTATGAAATTTGTGTGCGGAGGATACGATGAAGGTGGGGCTTTGTCAGAATCGAAGAGTTTAAGGTAGAGGATGATGAATTATTGATCCCATCGCCAAAAACGTCGTAGTGATCGACCAAGCCATTATCAATTAGTCACCACTTCAATCTCTTCTGACCGTCCACATTGGAGACGCCACAGCTGGTGACCATCAGTACAGCACTCGGGCGCTTAAGGACAGATAGACAGGAAGAAGAGAAAGGGATGGTGAGAGAAAGCGGTTGACCTTACCATTTTGACTTCTTTTTTAAATATGGCATCACTCCTCTCACCGGTCTTGGAGCATGCCCAATGGACTGAATTACCCGGCCGAACATGATGCGGCCCACTGTGAGACGGATGCTGGTGTAGGATTCGGTCGGATCTTTGTCGAATCCGGATTCGACACTTGAGCTAAACATGATTCGGCCCACTGTGAGACGGATGGCGGTGCGGGATTCGGCCGGGTCTTTGTCGAATTCAGATTCGACACTTGAGCAAGCAAATCCCATGGGACTCGGCCAATGACGACCTACACGTGGCGGGTGGGTACAACACGATTCAAGAGCATTATTCATCAGTCTTAATTCTTGAAATGTTAAATCTTCATAGTAATTAATGAAGTCATTCATATATTTTTACATATATGATAGTAATTTGTCTGTTTACTCACCTCTTTCAAATTTCAGCTTGAAATAAAATAAAATAAATTATCGTAAACACAATCGAAAATTGGATCCGCCCCTTGGTGATTTGCTTTTGAGTGACTGACTGACTTATGTGTATATATAGTGCCCATGCCCTTAAGCCGTGAGGTCGCTTAGTCGTGACTCGTGTGTAACGGTAGGGTCCGTATGAGTGTAACTATGCTTGATAAGTTGTCCTATTGACTTTAAAAGAATTTTGCTTGAGTAATATATAAGCATCAAAACATAGCCATGATAATGATAATTGATAATTGATAACGTCGCAACAACCAAAATGCAATATCTGACTTCTTGCTTCAAAGACAATTCATTCATACTTGTCATGGTTCTTGAAATTTGGGCATCATCAAATATTGAAACAACCAACAATAACCCACATACTTCATTTCCTTTTTCCGAGGATATTAACATAGTAGTACCACAATAGATGAGTTGAATCAAAATATAGGTTTATGTTTCCTGTGAACAAAATCAAAACTCTTCTACTTTAACAGAATCACGAGGCAGTTCAAAAGCATCTTTAGGCTTCGATTTCTTGACACCGGCAGTGAACCAAACCTTATCAGACTTGTAGCTCTCGACAGCCACGCTCGTCACCTTAACCCACACCAGCACTTTCGTCTTCATTCCTTCTATGCCGGTGAGCTTTCCCCTCGACAATGTCGCTTTGACCCGAGTCGCGTACTTGATGACCGACGAATCCTTGAAGCTCACCTCGCAAGGAGAGGGAAGGTACACGATGAGCTTGGACTTGGATTCGTCTAACTCGTAGCATGTTATGTCCCGCGGAAACAGACCCGGAGGAAGGTTGTACTCTCGCAGCAGATCCGGCAAGGCCTTCTGCGGCTTACCTACGCATATGCATTACAAAGGAGATCATGAAACATTGAATGAACTCATTAGAGAGTTCGAACCAGTCTTATGAACGAGAACTATAAATTTAGTGTTCATTGTTTCTATGTAAGCATGCAGGTGAACTCAAACCCTAGTACAAAAATGGTTTATCAAAAAAAAGAGCTGGTTTTACCTCTCAGCTTGTTGAATACCCATTTGGCCTTCTCTTCAACCGTGCTAGAGAGAGACTGCGAATACACGCCACACCAACAATGTCTTGACTACATAAGGGAATCTTAGAGTACCAAATTATGGTTCTTACTCATAAGAGAATCTTACCAGTTCGAACTCTGGTCCGGTCCTCTATTGTATTAGAGGGACCCTTTAATCATTGGGCCAACCTTTGAAATATATGCTAAGCTTGTAAAAAACTTACATTAGGTCCAAACCAAAAAATCAAAGCTAGTAGGGCATTGCCCTGAATCCCTAACGGTTACCCCCTCAAATATCGATTCAAGAAATATATAACAGTG
>JAYMSU010000664.1:0-12677 GCA_036897765.1 Erodium chrysanthum | reverse complement strand
GTGGGTCATGTTGTTACTTTATAAGGACTAAATGTTTTCCAATGCATTTATTAGTCTGATACAATTTTAGTCTTTTCTCTCTTAAAAGTTAAAAAAAAACCCCTTCCAATGTCATCTAACAATTTACAATGAGCTTAATTGTCCTATACATAATCAATAGTAGGTCATATTCTGATGTTTTCAAACGGGTTGTGAGCATTACAAAGAATTGACACTTTCTAAAAGCAAGAGTGCAACGCTCCCCGACGAATTTCTCGGCCACGTAAGAGAGAGTATTCTCCGAAATATGATAGAGAAAATTATTGTGTCAATTACGGTCTACGGATTTTGGGGTTATCAATGTTCCACCGATGCTTTGCTTTAGTTTTTTACTTTTATAACCATTAAATTAATATGAAAATGAAAATTTATTTATTGTACAACGAAAATAACAATAAAGGTAAAAAACAACGAAAAAAGAAGCAAACAGCCAAATAAAAATGGTACAAAATAAATTAAACCTAAACAAACTACTGGTGATAATGGTTCCTCCATAAAAGATTATCTTTCACGAGTCTTCACCAAAAATTTCCGGTGAATGGGCATTCGACCTCCAAATGGAATTGTGCGTTGGCTCGTGCTTCCACATGCACATCGGCCTCCCCAGGCAACCAATTATCTGAGAACATAAGCATTAATCGATTGTAATGTTGGATCAATCAATTGGTCATGCTCCCATAATCCTTCATGTGATAGATTTGACAGTAGCACAAGTTCTTGTCCAACAAGTTCTGGAGAAATGTCGCGTGGACTTCGGCCCAGTAGTTCTGTGGATTACCAGGAGTGTGAAACAACCAAGCAACTACTAGATGTGTTTCTTCCTTTTACAGGCCACGCAAAATACTTTCCCGCCATTTGAGATTTAGAGTAAAAAATAACTTCTTTTTTTTTTTTGGGGAGAGGGAGAAAATAACTTCAGTAGTTGGAGTCAATGTCAAAACTGAGTTTTCATAATAGACTCCCACTTCAATAGATATGACTCGGATCAATGATGTCATATCATGTGATGCATTATGCAAATTTAACTAGACTGTACTTCCAATATTTGGCAGATATTTCTTATGTTCCAAAACATCAGATTGTACCCATTATTTGAACCAGGTCTTCATACTCTGGGCTATAATGTACTACTTCAAATGGGGTTCCTAATTCATGGAGAGCAGAGATCAAGGAATAAAAACTAGAAACCCACTGACAAAATTTCCTTTGTAGGTAATTAGATATCTAACCTCTATGACAGACAGTTGGTTAATTGCCATCACATCATAAATAAGGTATCTTCTTTCTTGCTTCTGTGTATTTGGATCGGTGTCAATTATCATCTCTCCATCAAGTAATGTATAATGGTGAGTATTCTCAGCTGCACTCTGTACAAAGGAAGAAAATACGTTTTGCAAAGGTTATACAAGATAAACGACACAAGAAAACCGAGAAGATTCAGATCA
This sequence comes from Erodium chrysanthum, assembly GCA_036897765.1. NCBI lineage: Eukaryota > Viridiplantae > Streptophyta > Magnoliopsida > Geraniales > Geraniaceae > Erodium > Erodium chrysanthum. The sequence goes on along the minus strand of JAYMSU010000664.1, from coordinate 11,193 downwards.
AAACTGCATGAACTTAGACCTTGTTTGCATACTTGCAAGGAAACCTCATGTCAACCCTTCGAAAATTGAACTTCCTATCAATCAAGTAGCATCCATCCCAAGTTATAAGCATCATATATCGTGTTCCATCAGCTTTCCATGTGGCATAATAATAGCGTTGCCTTAAGTATTGTAGGTTTTCTCTGCATATTGTATCGATGCAAACTTTTGAGAATGACAATAAATCAGGGCTTGATGGATAAAAATGACTGGTATAATTCAGGATGATGCATGTCATAAGGGAAACAAAAAACCTTAATCTGTTGGAGACAGAGAACCCTTTTCTTGTTTTTAGAAAAAGAAAGATGTGATACGAAGAGATTTTTGTGTGATATTAATGTCCTCAGAAGAATTACGTTGCAGAAAACAAGCTGGACAAAGTGTCCCATGTGTTGCGATCTCTGGCATAAAGCTGGCATTTAATACTAATATATCATAACAAGATGACTATTCTCGGCCGCAATATGATTGATGACATACTGCACATGTGACCAAGCAAGATATACAGACAATGCCACCCAAAAGAGATAGCATCTCCCCCAAAATTATACTGAGGAGCTTCCTCTTATGTTTGAACTATAAGGCATGCATACAATTCATTTCCTTTTATGTTATAGTTCAACATTGCAATAATTCAATTGGAGTTGAGACTCAAGTTTTGATGCTTCAAAATAAATTCAGAAAGAACTGTCTTTGAACAAAACAAAAATAGAAAAAAATGATTAGCCGAGAAACCTGTTGAGAGAAACAGGATGTGACCCTGGAAATTGTGGGTTTCCTTTTGCCTGAAACAAACAGGAGCAGTTATTCCAAGACCAAAATTACATGAGAATGGCTAAAATCTCAAGCAGCAAAAGTAGCACTAGCTAGATGAAATAATATTTGGTATATCGAGTTATTGACACATAAACATCTAAATTTTCAATGATATGTGGATACACCAACATTTACATTCCAAAAACAAACATATTCAAATACATAAAAAAAAAATCTGAAATTTAATAAAAAGTTAAAAGTATTACCAGTTCTGGAGTAAATTTCAAAGAAATATAAAAACAGAAGAATTTCCGAAGTGCCTACCCCTACATTCAACTTAAGATAATCATAGCAGACTTGTCGCATTGTCCGCAGCTGGTGAAAAGGTATGCTTTCCCCCAAAATATCATCACTGGTCATTCCTTTGTTGCTCTCAATATTCTCCTAAAATATTCAAAGAGAAGAGTAAGGGATTTACATATAAGTAATTTTCCATGATATGTTAGCCAAACCAAAGACATGAAAAGTTGGAAACAAGGATAAATCATAGCCATCCAATTAGAAATAACAAAATGAATCACTTCATTTGAAAACTAGTACTCTGAATATTCACTCAAAAAGATTATCTTATCGATAATAAATGATAAGCAAAAATGAAGTAAGGTTTACTTTCCAGAGTTACATACTTGCATATGCACAGCTCCATCATCATCATCATCCTGATCTACTCCAACTTTACCATTAAAATCAAGATCAGAGGATCTCTTCCATTCTGGAGTTTGAGGGCAAACAACATTTTCAGGTCTCCTTTCGCCAAAAGACGCGTACAATCCATCAATATAATCCTGCTTGTAGATTCCAGGCTGACGTATATTGGCAAATTTATTTATCGCCTGAATAATAGATGGTCAAATATAGACAAGGAATAATTGCAGTCTCAGAGAAAGTCAATTGGAAAAGGAACTCGAAGCATGCTAGACATAGTACGTACCTCGGTAACAGAAATTTTTTCTGTCCGAATAAGATAATGTGCGATCATATAACCTGTGCGGTTATGACCATGTGTGCAGTGGACTAGAATATACTTCTTGGGATGTGTTTGTCTGGAGCAAAATCGTAAAACCTAACAGTAAACAAGCATCAAAGAACTCTTCCTTAGGACTTATTTACAAATACTTATAATTCCTTGATTTTTTTTACTGATATATCACAGAATGTGCACCATGAAACGTTTTTACTGGAAACAAGACATCTACATGCAAAGTTGAGAGTAGTACTGTGAAGTGGTGATATGTAAGGGTGTGTAAAATCCATTTAAAGGCTATATTAGAAAGGAACATTACGTAACTATGGAAGAAGCAAACCTCATCCACAAATTTATCTATAGATTCACTATCAGGTACAGAATCCCTTCCCTTGCATCTTATCTGGCTCAAGCAAATTAAAAACACATTATGGTAACTGCAGCACGGAACTTATTAAGCAATAAAGATCACATGCTTACCTTAACATGACTAATGCCTTCCTCTGTCCAGTCTGATACCGGATAGTAGCGATTAGTGTTTGTAAGATCGATCACCAAGCCAAGCTGAAATACCAATGAAGTTAAAACTCAAGATGTTATTTGTTACTATTAGTCTGGGTATATCACAAATAGGCACAGACAGTAAATACAACAAACACTGAGCAGTAGGAGGGTAAAAAGATTAGATATAACTCACTTCCCTGCCTAGAAGTTTCTGTTGATGGATAGCTTGCTTGGGGGTGTATTTTTCACCAGGGATATATTGATTGAAGGATTCACCAAGTGGAACTTTTGAAGGAATTATGCAATCTATCTCTTGGCCATATGCAGGGCAGTCCAACCAACCTAGAACACGGGGAAATTTATGATTTGAGCATAAAAAGTGCATAAATTTACATTTTTTATGGTGGGGGAATAACTATTTCTACAAAGCTGAACATATTAACCAGAAATTCTTTTTAAAAAAACTAGCATTCCTTACATGGAATGCCTGATTTGAGGCACAAAAAAAGAGGGAAAAGGAACTATATAGCACAAAAGGCATAGATATCTTGTTCTTTACCATAATATTAGGAGGTTATTATGTTTTAAAAAAAATCACAAGCTATACACAACAACAATCTAGTAAGCTTATAACAGGAAAAAAAAGCCAAATCAATAATATATGATGGCATACAAAGCCAAGTAGTAATATATAATGTATACTCAAAAGAGCTAAAAACATACCAGGAGGTAATGTGTTTTCCCCATAAGATCCTTGGTTAGTGTTGTATCCACCATGAGATCCCTGGTTTCTGTTGTTTCCACCATATGCTCCATGGTTTCTGTTCTTGTAACCTTGTTGGTGCGCAGAAGGCCCTGGCGCATAGTCTTGATATTTCCTTTTATTCCCTCTATCCCAGTCCCTTCCTTCCCGGTCCTGAAGCATAAAACATTGAGAAATTAAGAAACTTGCCAAATACAAACAATCAAAAGCTTTGCCAAGACTCTCTTCTAAAAGTTAAATGCTCAGCTTTGTGCTCCTTACAAAGACATGGGAGATGAGAAAACCAGCCAACAAAAAGCTCAAAAAGGGATTAAAATTGAACTTCAAGCTTAGCACTTGGCATGGCAGCAATATGTATGTCAGCAAAACATGTTCACTTAAGTTCCATTTTGCACGTTAAGACTTAAGAGCAGGATTGGCAATAAGAAAAACACAAACAGTATGCATAAATTCCTCCATAACTGGTAGCTATCTAAGCTGAATCAACACAGAGAAAGTAGAGATATGCAACAATCAATAGAGTAGAAGCTGAAACCGAAGAAAGCATCTAAAATCTGATGAATCTACCATATGGTTAGTGTCCTTGTTCTTGCATTCAGTACTTGAATTGATGATCCGATGCCAAGGTTGGGTTCTGGACCAGATTGGATATATTCGGGGGAAGGAAACGCAGAGAGCGCGACGGAGAGGATCAGAAACTGACGCCTGACGAGACCTTCCCAATTGAAACGATGTGGTATATATAGATTCTTCCCTAAATTCGTGATCAGAGCCCTAACGCGCTTCTTCCAAACGACGTCGCTTCAGTCGGAGAGACGAAATTACAGTCACACAGCACCCAATCCCAGCCGACAAGACGATGACACACGGACGCGCCTATGTCAGCACAGCTCGGCTCGGCTCAACTTATCCCCACGTCATTGTGGATCCATTTTGTTGGTATTTACAAAAGTAACCCACCTAAACGACGTCGGTTGGTACAGTTTCAACTCGTTACTAACGCGAGCCCTAACTCGGGATCGCATTTGCGTTGCAGCGTCTTTCGAACTCAGTTTCTTCTCTCCCGCTTCCTTGAGTGGAACTTGCTTCGAGCCCTAGCTTCCAGGATGAAGCTCGTTAGGTCAGTTCAGTTCTCAATCTTTCTTCTTCGTTGCTTTGTTGATTTTCTACCCCTTAGTCCTCTGTAGTGATGCTTGATTTGAAATAAACGCAGATTTTTGATGAAGCTGAACAATGAGACCGTGTCGATCGAGCTCAAGAACGGAACCGTTGTTCACGGCACCATAATAGGTTCGTTTCTATTACACATTGCTTTCTGGAATTTTAAAACTGCATCGTGTTGAGTTTTGCTTAGGGTTTAGCAAAACCCCTTGCGCTCATTTAGAGATGATTGTTTTTCTTTGGAGCTTTATGTTCTGCATTTGAATTGATTGTGTGTGTATAATCTGGATTCGTGGTCGGATTTGTGCTTCGCGCTCTTGATTTTAGGTTATCAGTGAATTTACTGTGTTGCGGGTTTGATGAAGATGCTATGTGTTTTGTATGACAATAATCTCTTGATGTGTTAAATTTCTTTTGCTTTGAGTTAATCAATCAACTAGAAATGATGTGGCAGAACATTAACTTTTGTTTTTTGATGTGTCTGTTATAATATTCTTCCTCTAGGGTTTAGTATTTTCTTGTTGCTTGAGAATGTTAGTTCCATAGTCGCATTCCCTTGTGATTGTATTTTGAAGAACATTAATGGGCAAACAACTATTGAACTCAAGTTTTTTCAAAGTAAAGTTTTCATTGTAGGATTTAGTGTTGACTTTCAAGAAATTATGTGGATTGCTCCGGAATGATAATTATGTTTTGAGAAGTTCTGCTATCACATATTTCTTCAGAACTTAAGAATTCAAACATGTCAAATTGCTCTTCAACTGAGGTCTGAATTCCTTCATTGTTGACTTGTTTGCTTATTATGCCTGCCATCAGTGAGTACACAATGATGCATAGCTGCTCCGACCCTGACAATTAAATTTCTTAAGCTTTGCCTCTTCTATGTTTTCTATCATAAACCAAAGTGCCCACGAGCTGCTAATATAGGCTTCAACTATTTTTACCGTCTCAGCAATAGCAATACTCACCACCTGTTGCCATTTCTTTATATTACAATGTTTGTGACAGTAAGTTCTATTTCACTTGACTTCTAGTTTTGTTGAGATTTCCTCTTTTGAATTTATGCATTTTTCTCTGATCAGAAGGCTATAAGATTCTTTTTCTTTATTATAACCTGAAAAATATATATGGTCTTCTGAGTCCACTGGCATATATATATTTCTTGACTGAAGCAAAATTCCAGTAGCAATTAATATCAATGCAGCCTTGACAATATCTCATCTTCTGGGCAGGTTTTCCTTGTGGTTTTGTTTTAGAAATAGCACCCTCTCGTTTATAGGCTTCAATGAATGTATGTGGTTCCTTTCTTCTATGAATTTTTTTTATTATGCTAAACAAATGTCTGTGCAAGTTGACATTGCCAACCCAAGTTCAGCGTCTCTTTGGATGTTGCATCTAATCTTTCAACAGTATGATAGTAGAGCTTCTCAGTACCATGAGATATATTGTCTCCATTAGAACTTTTGCAATGCTAATCCATTGAAATTGTTTGATTCCATCAAGAGAGTGTTCTACAACATTGACCATATCTGTCATTTTCTCCTACAATACTGTCTTAGGTGGGCCTACCTGCTTATTTCGTATTTTGGTATAGTTAGAGGCATTTCACGTATGCAGAACAGAATTATTCATATTTGAAGAAAATCACCCTCTTTTCAGCTACATTGAATTTGCTTCTATAATCAATGACCTTAACAGTTAACTGAAGCACACACTTATAAACCATCACTAATTTGTCGGACAATTTTTTTTATGATTACAGGTGTAGATGTCAGTATGAACACACACTTGAAAACTGTGAAACTTACAGTGAAAGGGAAAAATCCAGTGACTCTTGATCACTTGAGTGTGAGAGGCAACAACATCCGCTACTACATTCTTCCTGACAGTTTGAATTTGGAGACGTTACTGGTTGAAGAGACACCAAGGGTCAAGCCCAAGAAACCAACTGCTGGTACTGCAAATCTCCCTGCCTTTTGTTCCATTTATGTTGCATACTGCACTATGTTTCCTTTTGCATCACTGTCTTAATCCTTTTCATGTTTTCCCAAATCAGGAAGGGCTGTTGGACGTGGTCGGGGCCGTGGACGTGGGCGTGGGCGTGGCCGAGGTCGTTAGATACCTTGCTTCCATCACAATTTTTCTGTCATGTAAACATCATCTGTGCTGTAGGAGAATCTATGGGGAGTGATCATATGGACATGAAATGGGTTGTCTTGCTATCTGTCTGATTTTCAATCTTACCTTGTGTTTTGAGTTGACCCATCCAACCTCTAGGTTATTTGAAGAAAGTGTTATGAAGATGTTGGCAAATTTACATTTCCCTGTAACTTTTTATATCAGTGATACACCTTCAATATTCAATGAGTTAGTCTGATTACTAGATGGTTTCTGGCAGAAGCTAACCAGAATTACCTATTTCTTGCTGAAGTGATGATCCCAATTAGCATAGTGAGTGATATGATAAATTATGATGGTTAGTAATGACTGTATGGAGTCTGATTAGTATTGTTATTAGTGGGTCAAGTTGGTCTGTAGTTATGATAGTTTGTTTGAAGTCTCACTCATCCGTGCATGTCAAACATGTACCCTCTCTATCATTATGGGCATTGAAGTAAGAAATTTGACCGGTATTATTGTACTGATCTGCCTTTATTATAGTGTCCTTGAAGAAAGGACTTTGTTTGCACATCTCTCAACATAAATATCTCAAAATATCAATACTCAATCTTCCAGACTCGAAAAAATGTTAAATTTTATGTAAGAAACAATATAATTATATTAAGATTTAGTGACAAAGATGTATAATCCAATCCGATTAGGTGGAATATAAAAAACATGGTGAGAAAATGAAATAAAGAAGAAAGGTAATGTTAATAAGTTAGCGTGGAAATGTGTGGTGCGTAGTATTTACAGCGTATTGAATTGCAATTGTGGAGCCAGGTGTAATACATAGAGACAGCAGCTCAGAAACCAGAGGGAAACGACCGGCCACATCCTCATTAAATCTGACCATTTCTTGTTTGGATTCGCCATCGGATCCTTCTTCCCTCATCTGGGTTCTCTCTAATTCCTTCAAAAAAAGTTTCTTTTTTTTGCTTTCTCTCGAATTTTCTGGTTTCATTGCGTGCCTGAAATGGAGGGAGCTCGTATGTGAGTGAGGTTTGTCACTTTCTTCCTATTTGAATTATACAGAAATAGCTTGTTTGTTTGTTTTATAGCATAATTGTTGTTGTTGGTATCGTTTTTCTGAGTTCAGTACTGTGCTTGTATCTGGTGGTAAAAACATAATCACTGCCTTTGGGCACTTTGTTGTCAGGGGATTAACCAAATTCAAGCTTAATTTGCTGAATTGGGTAGTACTATTTTAGTAAATTTGCTGAATTGGGTATTCATAAAATCTCCTTGCATGGAGAACTGGATCCACAATTCGTGTATTATGTTGTGGGTTCACTGTATAATCTCCATATGTTGTGCTTATATTTCATGTTTTTTTTTTTTCATTTCTCTGTTTTTGATGTTGTTAACTGCAAGCAAGTGTCAGAGATTCAATTCTATATGACTAGGATGAAGTTTCAGACTACCACTTGTCTGAATAGTGATTCTCTAGGGATAGTGGGCCATTAGACTATTTTGAGAGACTGCCAAAATGAAACAAAATTTCTGCATGAAAGGGCTCAATTGAGCCTCCTTGCTGAAACCACTTGACTTTTGAGCTTCAGTTTGTTCTATTAAGCCATATGTATTAAACAAAGAGCATGCAAAAGTACATTGTAGTAGCATGGTGGTTATATGGAGCTGTTTCATTTAGCACTCTTTACTTATGTAGATTGGATGTTAGTTATTGGGAAGACATCCTCTGATAGTTACATTTTAGAGTTTCTAATACAGTTGTTGGGCAGCAAAGTAGCGTGTCTTTGAAATTGGCATAGATATAATAAGCATTTCCATAATTCAATTTTTAAATGGCCATTTAATTAAGTGCACATGTTAATGGACTGTTTGTATGCTGTGGTGGATAAGAGATTCATTGCTCCAGTACTGACTAGAAATCTCCAAATAAACATCTTGTCTTTTCACATACCTTCATCTATATCTCATATTTGTTTGTCAGACAGGCAGAGCAATATGGAAATGCCAATTCTACCAGTGAAGAGTATGGGATCTTTGAGCAGCGATATTTTCTATGACATATTGAAGCGTCTTGATGGCCCAACCTTGGCTAGTGCATCTTGTGCTTGTGCAGCATTCTGTTCTATATCAAAAGAAGACAAATTGTGGGAAAATGCATGGTCTTCCATGTGGACTTCCACCAACAGAGAAGACGTTAAATCCTTAATACTATCATTAGGCGGATTCAGAAAGTTCTATGCAGATTGTTTTCCACTTATTGTGAACAAAGAAGTCACAGAGCAGCACTGGAAAGAATACCTGGAGTATCCTGAAGAATGGACTGAAGCAGAATATTATGGTGACATGGACGAATTTGAAAGCATCTTGCCATCAGATTTTATTTCCATAGTAGATATTAGGTATAAAGATAAAATCATCTGCTCAATGGTCCAATGGGGAATTCCTAATGCAGATGGTGTCAATGGTGTCAATGGTTGGTTTCACAACTGCCCGTTTCGGATTGATCTTCTTACCCATGAAGATGTTGTAACTCTTTCAGTGTCTGACGGTCTACCACCAATTGCATCAATGGAAAGAGAAAGAAAAGACGGGAAACTTTGGCGAGAGCTTCGTGATGAGTTGAGGCTTAGTTGGATTGTTGTGAACAAGAAAATAAAGCAAGCTGCTAATCTGGCTAGCTGGAGTTCTCTTGGTGGGCAAAGGCATTGGCCAACAGACAAGGACTTTGTAATACGCTTTGGATCAGTTCTTCCAGCCAAAGACATTCTTCCATGTCAAGTTGTAGAGTGCATCCTTAACATGAAGTTCAGAGTTATCCACACAGAGGGCGAGGGCTTTCAGACAACTCTCAAGCTAACGGAGCTGAGCATGCAGGTGGAAGATATGGAAGGTGCTCATGTTAATGGAAGAAACAGTTTGCTGATTCTTAAGGAAGCACTGAGTTGCCGGCGGAGCAAAAACTATAGCGAGGCTCTTGAGTCTTGTCATCTGTATTCGAAAGTGCAGAATGAGTTGAAGGAAGAGAAGTTGAGGAACGAAAGCAGGTTAGACCGACTTTGCATATTAAGTGGCATTGTTGCTTGTGTCACATTCTGGTACTATATACTGTGAAATGAAAACCAATGTCTGCTTCCTTTGTAACACTATTAGCCTTAAGAGTTCTAACAAAGTGTTGGTCTTTTGTACTTAAAAAGTCAGTTTTGATCTATTTCAACTCTAATTTGTTCGGAACCAAAAAATATTTATTACCAAATTAACCAATTAGGCTAGGATATTAGGGTCACTTAGCATGGAAATCTGTCATATTATTCAGATGTTGAAATTAACAGTGATATCTTGCACTGTCATGCTATTTTTGGTGAAGCTAATCATGTATCCTGAGGATATAGATTATGTTAATCAAACCCCTGGCTTGGAAGCAAGCAATGGCTGAACCTGGGAGCTCCATTCTGGTTTCACTGGCACTTACTTGGCATGAACATCATCTTTATGATTCATGGTGGTGTATAATAGCACTTGGTTCTGGAACCTTTTCGGTTTCGGTTAAAATAATTATTTATTCCTTATTAATTTGTTGATAACTGTGAAAAAACCCAAAAATAGGAACCCTTACCAAAGTTGTATCATTTTTTGTAAATCAAAAGAGCAAACAAAAATAGAAAAATAACAAAAAAGATAGAAGTCGATTAATCTATTAAGCAATCAAGAAATGATGATATTGTGGCAACAACTTGGAGTAAGAGGGTTAGGATTATGAATTGATGGAGCAGGAGGAGAGGTTGAAAGTCCAAGAACAGAAGAAAACATAACAGAACTGTGACTGTGACAAGGAGCTGTGTTGGTTAGCAAACTAATAGCATTAATTTCTGTAGGAAAGCTGGTAGAGAGATGGTTAAACTTTTCATTTGTAAAATCATTTCCTGCAAAACCCATTGATTAGGAAATAGCAAACAAGCAAGAAAGGGAAATCATTGAAGGGTGATTTTGGCAACTTATGATGATTATGTTCATCTTGTCTTGTTGTTTGATCTTCACTTTAATGTTTTTGGATCCTTCTTCCCTTTAGCCTGAACACCCCTGTCTCCTGATTACTGCTTGAACACTCTTTTTGCTGTATTTTCTCTCCTCCATTTTTGTTTCCGAAAATAGACTATGACTGATTTTCAAGCTATTTTCGATCTCTTTATCTCCTAAATATGTGGTTTTTTCATGAAAGAGAATATTTTTCCCCATATGGCTTATGGGTTTGAGATTTGGGAAATGAAACCCCGCTGAGAAGCATGTGTTTTTCAGCTAGATTAAATGCACAAAAATGTGTTCTCCCTCCCTCACTCTCTCTAAAACCCACTTTTTTAAACAACCCTTTTGTATCTTCTTCCAAGGCACCCATGAATTGTTCAGAGAATGAGAGAGAAGAGGAGCTGAAATTGGAGACACTATGACCCACTTGGAGTTTATGAACAAATTCAAGCACTTTAACCCTGTGGACCCTTCTCTGGCCATTCGTAGCTTCTTTGCCACTCTTCTCTAAGTTGCTATCTTTGGGAATTCAATCCAGAGGTGGCTCGATGGTTCTTCATCAGCATTGCATAGCAGCTGTCATTGACTGGATTTTCTGGACCAAGCTGCTGATGGGTGTGATGGGAATGGGTCTGGGATGAGAGCTACCCGCTGTTACAGAGCTCGGACTGTGTCTTTCTAGGTGAAGGTTTTAGGTGTTCTGAGAATGGTAGACCAGACAGTTTCTTCAGCCATTGGCTCTGGCAACCCAAAGATTGCAGCTTGCCCAGGGATTGATTTGGTTTCATTTTAG
>JAYMSU010000663.1:0-12679 GCA_036897765.1 Erodium chrysanthum | reverse complement strand
ACCAAAGTAATCGGAGAAGACATGGCCGTCTGAGAAGCGGCCGGAGGGCTTTCCGGGGAAGGTGATGCCGTAGGGTTCTTTCCAGCAAGCAGTACTGGGTATGGTGTTTCCGGTATCAGCATACGAATCCCCAAATATGTACAGCTTCGTACCACGAGCTTCTGCAATCATAATCACAATAAAAATCACATCTTTATAACATTAAGCTGAAATCAAATAAAATAAGGTGAAGAAGACGGAGAGAAGAGGAAGCTTCACCTGTGAAAATGGCAGTGACGAAACAGAGGAACAGCAAAACCTTTGGTTTCTCCATTAATCAATTTAAAAAAAAAAAACAGAGCAGTTTTTGTATTCTTTAATGGAGGTTCCGAGGTTGGACTATAAATACAGATTCATACATTGTGGTTTTTGAACGAACGTATTGATTGGGAATTATATTTATGGGGTTCTTTAATATGTTTCAGAATTGATTAAGGATTGGATTGATATAATTATTATCGTAATTTTGTATAAATCTTGCATTTCGAAAATCATTTATATCTGCCAACCACATAATTGATTCCACCATTAATTGTTTAACATCTCTGTCAAGTAATTACGTTTTCATTGGTCGATTATTTTGAGGAATTAACGTTAGTTTGTATGTTTTATTTGAATGTTACGATGTTGTTTTGTGTTTTTGGTTCCTTGTAATAATTGGTGTTACGTGTGATTTTAGCCTTCGAACCTTCTTCTTCCTTTGGTATTGACTGGACTACTCTTTTGTTTACTTGAAACTGATAATTTGAATAAAATAACTTATTGTTTACTTGAAACTGATCATTTGAATAAAATAACTTAAACTCAACCATCAAAAATAAAGGCAACAAAAGTAAAATGAACTAACTTTATGCAACAAAAAGCAAATAATCATTGAAATGAAAAGGTACTTTGCAATTCAATGGTCGATTTTATTTTTTAATTTTTTTGGAAGAAAAGTGGAACTTTCGTTAAGTGGGAATCTCCGCAAAAATAATAGAGTCTAGTTCTGCCAGCAGTAGTGATCAAACCAAACTAAAGACCGGCGAGCAGCCAATCAACTGCCCTATTAGCTGTACGTGGAATAAAAAGAACCGACACATTCGGTAGATGGAATTCCTATAAAAAAAACTAAAGCTAAAAATATGTCCTATTTAAATTTATAAATAAATCAATAGTATTTTTCCGTAAGAATAATAATAATATATGTATCCAATTTGAATTTATTTTGTGTCCAAGTTCATATTGTATAAAACCCGTTCAAACGGAACACCGTACAAACCTATGAAAGTAAGACCAAGGTCAAACATTCTCAAGTAGAAGACTCAGACAATCCAAAAAGCATGTCACCCACCGATTCGCCCCAACCCAACCTCACCGGAAACGCAGCCGGCGAGTCACCGGCGGAGCCTCGTTCCCGGAGAAAAAGAACATCGGTTTCAACAGTTCCGTCGGAGAAGCCAGATTGGTTGCCCTCGAATTGGACTGTCGAGGATAGGATGCGTACCACGGGCGCAACTGCTGGAACGGTTGATAAGGTCTCTCTTCCAAATCTCACTTTGAATATCCTTGTTAATTTTAATGCGTGTATTAATTTTAGTAGCAATGCCATTATTTATTACTTCATTGAACTTAAAACATAGCCTCCAGTCCACTCAGCCTTGCTAACTATTTTTTACTAATAGGACACCGGCTTTAATTTCTACTGTCTGCAATGGTGACATGAACTGAGACTTATTGTAATAACAGCTTTCATTTCAAACTATCTTCTTATAGGAAAAAGGGCATTTAATTGGAAAGAATCGTATGCATAAATGTTCTAAATAAGATAGCATATGCATAAATAACCCTTTGTCTAAGCATATAAGTAGATTCCTTATTTGGTAGTTTCTGTGTCTAATTTTTTAGGATCTGGTCTCATGTGAAGATAGCCTATTTATGGAAAATAATCTGTCCTCCAACTTATAATGGATTGGTGGGAAGAAGAAAAAAATGTATCTAATAGATGAGGATTTTCAAATGGAGGGCTAAATTGAAAGTTATATTTGTTTTCTGTGTCGGAGGATGTTCAAATTGAGGGCTTAATATGTTTGCGACAAATGCTTTTGGCATTAGGAGGGACATTTATTTCCTTAAAGTGGAGGTAGTGGACTATCTATGCACTTATATGTCTGAAATGTCTTCTAGTTTACTGCTTTTAGTGTTCTTTTTTTGTACACCTTGAGAGGGTGCTTATCCAGTACAGTGAAACCCAGCAAAGGCTCCTTCTCTGTTGTGTGTGAATGCCATACGTTTCAGAATTGTAAGAACTAAGAACATATACGGGGTAGCATATGATGATGGCGATATTATGAAAAAAGCTTGCTATATCCATCTATTGATCTTCTGATCAAGTACCCAAATTATAATATACTTCACAATGAGGAAATACATCAATTATTGTGTTGGATAAGTTTTCTCTCCATCCTGTCAGTGTAAGTACCTTACTGGCAAGGGTTCATGGTATAGTGACTTCAGTACCAGGAAAAGTTGGCAGTAACAGTAGTCCATGTGGGGCGATACTCTCATTTAATTATAAGTTGCACCAGCGTTTGTATTGTTCTCTTAATTACGTTTAGGGAGTATTTGGTTTATAGTTATAGTCAACTGTTATTAGATTTACAATAAGCGATCTTACTATGGATTTGCCAGTTGTGAGATAGTTTTTTTTTGTGAGAAAAAAGATTACACTATTAAGAGGCGGAAAAACCAGTTGTGAAATAGTTTCATGTGAGAAGAAAAACTACATTGTTAAGTGAGGGAAAACCCATTATTCATAGTGTTCTCTAGATGATGATTTGTTCCTTCACATGTCCATTGGTCTTAGGCAAATGCTCAAGCTAAGGCAATAACAGTAACATTACATGCCCTAAACTTGGTGGGAATAAACTATTCGTGCAGTCAGGCTTTGAATGAGCATTGCTCAGCATACTGTTTAACAACCAAGTTGTACCGACGCCACCAGACAGCATACCAGGCACCACATAGGACATGCAAACACTCGCACATATCAAATAATAATTTATTTGTCCCCATCAGGATTCGAGCCCAGGTAGCCAAGAGAGTACACAACTCCCTTGACCACTAGGCTAGCCCTGATGGGTGGGGCTTAGATAATATTTAAATTGTGGTAAAACCATTATGTGATATTCAGGGTGTTTTACTTGTTGGCATATTAGCATTTAATATCAGTTAAACACTTTTCCATCTTTTGAACAATTTGGTTTTTGGACTATGGACATGACCTAAACTCCTATGTTATGCAGTATTACATTGATCCAGCCTCGGGCCATCGATTCAGATCAAAGACAGAAGTGATGTACTTTCTCGAGAACGGAAGCGTACGGAAAAAGAAACTGTCAGAGAACACTGAATCTGATGCAACGGTGTGTGTGAATTGTGAAATACAACTTTGGTTATGACAGCAAATGTATGTCTGTAAAGATGCACTGGTATGTCTCTTAACGTGCAAATTATATTGTTTTCAGCCATCAGAGGGCCAAAAGCAAAAGAAATCTAGCACAAAGAAGCAGAAGAGTGCTCCTCCTTTGAACTTTGATTTTCACAACGCCCCAGAGAAGATCAAGTGGGTTCTGACAGATTCTGCTGATGGAACTTGGACTCCCTTTGCTGGTGAAGCAAAGGTTATCAAATCCACCAAGCAAGAATGGGTTGCTGCATTCACATCCCTAGTTATGAAGAATGGTGGCCGAATCACATTTTGAAGATCCCTCAGACAATTTTCGATATTAAGGAATCAATCTGGTTTCTTAAGGGTTTATGTCCCAGATTAGATTTCTGTGACAGAGTTCCAGATCCGTTTGGAAATATATAGCTTTTTATTGAAGGCCAGTGTGTAAGACAATAGCTTTTTTATTTATTTAAGGAATTGTTATAAAGGATAATTTTGGTTGCTTTTTTATGGGATCTTTTGCAATCCATGTGACATGTTGGCTAGCTCTAGTGGCAATCATTTCTATTTAAAATTGTTCTTAGTTCTGTTAGTTTGTTATTAACGAGGAAAAGATGAAATCAATGAATAATTTTTTATACTGACATAAATAAATTATAATGAGTTGGAAGAAGTTATGATCAGACTAGAGGAGTGTATTTACTATTGGTAATATTAAATTAAAGCCGGGTTGATTTGGGCTTATAGGTTTTCCCTGCCTCAACTCATATGACTCCCGACACGAGTTTAAAATATAAATCACACTTAATTAATAAAATTGACTATTTAATTATAGAAATTCGATCCAGAAAAGAGGGCGGAAGGTGAAAATATTGCTTAATTACACATATGTAAATTTATTGTTGAGATGGTTAAATAAGCCATCTACTTAGCGTTGGTCTAATTAATATATGTATCTGGTCGGTCCAACAAAATAATATGATAAAACTGGTTTGGCCTGGCCATAACCATGACATAGGCCACGTCACCAGTCATCCAAGAAAGAGAGAAGACGATGATCAATTAATTTCGAAATCAATGGTAAAGTTATTCTTGTTCTACAGCAAAATCGCAATCCAACGGCTGACAATTGTTGAGCTGTCCAATTTATATGGTTATCAATCCTTCTTTCTTCTTACACTCTAAGTGTGTCCAACGGAAAAGAAAGTATAAAAATGGAGAATCAGATAGAACCAGCACTGTCCCGCCATTGATGTTCTCTTCTTTTCTTCCACCTGCGAACCAATTCTCTACAGCTAACCTTTTTGTAGTTACCAATTTAATGTTGCTCTGAGAATTGTTGCTTTTCTCTCTCTCTCTCTCGCACCTTCGGCTTCAGCTCATCAGCGGATAGGGGAGGTTTATAACGAAGACCCATATCTCAATTTTCTCTCTTTCCTGCGTTTTGTTGAAGACAAGTGAGTTTTCGATTTTCTTTTGTCTTCTCTGTTCTGGGTTTGTGTTTTTCTCTTAGTTTATTATGTAAGATTAAGCTGCCGAGAGATTCGATTTGCATGCTGAGAGGAAGAGGAAAAGGGTTCCTTGTTTTTGAATGATACAGATCTGCTTCATTTGTGATGTTCCATTTTTAATTTCTATGTAGAGAGTGGGTGATTGAATTGCTTTCTGGATTAGTTTCCATGGGAACTTGCTTGAGCGCCCAGATGCAAGCTGAGAGCCCATTGAACTCTGGTACTATATTTTTTATGGTTCTGTTTGTTTATTGCTTAGTTCATTTCTGATGATTCAATTCAATCATTTGTAACTTGTTCTTCTATGCTAATTCTATATTGGAATTAATTAATACTTGTGATTTTATTGCTTATGCTCATATAGTTTACCTGAAAGTAGCTTGGCTGATTGTTATGTTATTGTTAGGTACTTAGGTGTGGATTATGATATTTTAGGGTAACTTTACGTAATAGTCCACTTCAGGTTGTATTAGTTGATTTATTTGACAATTGGCCTATTGCTGTCTATCTCTGGCTTGACCCATTTGTAATTTGATTCATATTTGAAACATTTGTCTTCGGTTGTTGGCTTTCAGTGCTTTATTTGGTAGCCAAGAAATGCCTAAATGGGACTTAAAAGGAAATTGCATTCCTCAAGTTCTTTTTTCATCTATTCACCTTAATTAGGATTGCTGGTATCATCTTTTTAGGTACCCTTTAAAGCCTAATTATAACACATTGCTAGTTGCTAGCAAGTTTTTTCGTCTCATTTAATATGATAATGACAATCAATTTATGTATGCTTACGTCTGCACTTGTGCAGGGGTGTATGGTAATACAAATGGGAATGACAACAGTAGCAAGATCTCATCCGTTCCTATAACTCCTCGGAGTGAGGGTGAGATCTTGAAGTCCCCCAATTTGAAGAGCTACAGTTTTGCTGAGCTCAAATTAGTCACTAGGAATTTCCGACCTGATAGCGTGCTGGGAGAAGGCGGTTTTGGCTCAGTTTTCAAGGGTTGGATCGATGAGAATTCTCTTACTGCTACCAAGCCTGGTACTGGCATGGTTGTTGCTGTCAAAAGACTTAATGTTGAAAGCTGCCAAGGTCACAGGGAATGGTTGGTGAGTCCTCACAATGCACTCATATGAAGCACTGATTAATTCCAATGTACTAGTGTTCAAGCATGTGTGAGATCTCCAATTTTGATTTACTTCAGATATATATTAAAAGCTCCGAAAAATATTTTTTTTTCATGATTTATTGTTGGTTTCTTTGATCCTTTAGGCTGAAGTGAATTATCTGGGGCAGCTGTACCATCCTAATTTGGTAAAATTACTCGGGTACTGCTTGGAAGATGAGCACCGACTTCTAGTTTATGAATTCATGCCTCGAGGTAGCCTGGAGAATCATTTGTTCAGGAGTGAGTTCAATTTATTCCACCTTTTGATCTCAACATTTGTGAATTGACTTTTCATATTTGTGTGTTCTAACACCTGAGGAAATGGTTGCTGTATCAGGAGGTTCTTACTTTCAACCCCTTTCGTGGAGCCTTCGTTTGAAGGTTGCTCTTGGAGCTGCAAAGGGTCTTGCCTTTCTTCACAGTGCAGAAACAAAAGTAATATATCGGGACTTCAAGACTTCTAATATTCTGCTTGACTCGGTATGTATCTTATGATGCAAACCCTTCCCATCAAATCTTATGTTTTATGGGCATGCTTGATATTAGTTCCTCACTTCCTCTGACCCTTTTTTATTCTGTTTATGGATTCTCAGAACTATAATGCTAAGTTGTCTGATTTTGGATTGGCTAAGGACGGGCCAACAGGTGATAAAAGTCATGTGTCTACCAGGGTTATGGGGACATATGGATATGCAGCTCCAGAATATCTAGCCACAGGTGTATATAAATTCCTATTAGTTTACCTTTCACGGCCCGTTGTCTTGATCCATCCAACGCTTGTCAACCACTCTTGTGTTGAGGTTTTATCAACTTATAAAGCTTGAAGTAAATGGAGCAAATCCACACTTATATTAAGACGTAGTTACCTTTCTTATAATCAAATATGGTGTGTCAAAGCTTTTTGGGCTCATGAACTTGCTTATGTAGAAGTAAGGGAGCACCAAATAATGTTTCATTCGTAACGAACCTTTTAAGATTGATGTATCAAGCAAGGAACTGGCTCCCTTATGTAGAAGAGGGCACTAAATTCTTGACCCCCACCTTGAGGGAGGCCCAACAAGTGCTGGACTAGAACCCATGTTCCAAGACCCAAGTTAAAGTGATTGACAAGTTGGACAATGTTGCCTAACTCTTAACCCTAGACCTTACTTAATTCATCAAACTTTTTCACGATCTCATGCAAGATCAAGTGCTGCTATGCTGGTTTCAATTTCAATACTTACCCATTTGTTAAAGTTTCAAGTGAGCATTAAAATTGAGTTCTTACCCATCTGTTGTGTTTGTCAGGTCATCTAACAGCCAGGAGTGATGTATATAGTTATGGAGTGGTTCTTCTGGAAATGTTGTCTGGGCGCAAAGCAGTGGACAAAAACAGGCCATCAGGAGAACACAATCTGGTGGAATGGGCTAGACCATACCTTGCCAGCAAGCGCAAGACCTTCCGTGTTCTGGACACTCGACTCGAAGGCCAGTGTGCAATGGCAACAGCCCATAAGGTAGCTAACCTTGCATTGAGATGCCTATCTCAGCAAGCCAAGTTCAGACCAAATATGGATGAGGTTGTGAGAGAGTTAGAAAAGCTCCAGGATAGCAATGAAACCGGATACACTCACAGTAGCAAATCACCCAATAACACTAAGCATCATAGACGGAGTGCTGATGGTACAAGTACTGCCAAAAGAGCTGCGTATCCTAGGCCATCTGCTTCCCCACTTTATGCTTGAGAACTTACAGAGAATTGCTTTTTTTCCCACTCTATTCTTATTAATTATGTTGCTCTCAGTTACTTGGTAATCTGAGTGATTGTATAGTTTTTGTTTCAACTGATCAAACCTTACTTGGCCAAATGGTCAAGTGTGCACTATCTTTGGTCGGGTGGTCAGAGTTCTAATCTAATACGGGTTTTTACTTTTTAGCATTGGAAACAGCTTGTACAATGTGGGATGAGAGTACTTTTGTGTATGAATACTGAGATCTCCTTTTGAGTCCCAGCCTGGTGTTGCTGGTATTTTTCTTCAGGTTCTACTTTATTTTCAGGTGGCTCTGTGACTTGTTCACGTGTTAGTTTGTTGTAATATCATGCCCACTTGTGTTCTTTTTCAAAACAGAGAAAAGACTGGATTATCATGTATCTGAAATGATGCTATGTGCTGGAGATCTTGCTACCTGATGAGCACTTACATTTGTTTACTTGATGATTCATGGCTTTATACTTGCTTTTAAATCCAAGCACTGAAGAAAAGTTGAAAAAGTGGTAGGGGTCGTGGATTTGATTGATCATCTATTAGGTTATTAGGAACCGAATCGATTTAAATTTATGTTAATTTTCTTATTTAGAAACGGAAAATATACATCTGCAATTACGGGTGATAAAAGTAGAAGAAGAATAACAAAATCAGATGAACTTGCACCTATTATATATTATTGGATATACCTTGTAGCACTAGACAATTGATTCTGATTCCCTGAGGCACGATGCTTTTTCATTTCTAGGGAGGATCTAAAATAGTGTATCAAACTGCTTTTCAAAAAAATAAAAATCGTGACATAATGAACCATAAATAAACAAAATAGATATTTTAAATATCAAATCTAAAAAACAAACAAAAACATTAAAGTGTGAAATCCAGACAAAATAGGTTTTCAACTTGATAATTTCATTGAGGTTGTTGGATATTAGCTAACTGTAACACCCAACAGTCAATAATTCAACCTCACAAAACACCAGAAATTAATTAGTGGGCCTGCCACCTGAACCACATTGCCTAATAATTAACTCCACATTGAAAATTTAGTATTAGGACACAGTACAGTCAATAATCAAGACACGGTTTGATCATTGATGGTAACCCAGACTTTCTATTTTCTGATACTAAAGAAGAAGTAGGGCCTTGAAGTTCATGCCCTCATTCAAACATGAAAGGGGCAGCAAGCAAATGATCTTTTGCCTTTTGGAAACATAAATTGTAGACACCTCAAGGGCACAAATAGTACACAATACTAAAGGTAAAGGACTAACAATGATCATGCCCCTCTATGAATTCAGAAAACATGTGTGCCTAGTCAATGCACACTTGCCAGATTCACCTATATTTACAACTATCTAGCAAAATATAAGACTGGAGAGAGCCAAATTACCTCCAATCGTGTTTCTATGTTCACTTTATCTACTCTTCACGAATCACCAAGTTCTTACCAATCCAGGGGTCCAGTTTCTCCAATCTAACTTCCCGATTGATTTGTTTCTCAAGTTGACCATTTCTTTGATATCAAAAACCTTCCTTAGATAATTCCCCTGTTTGGCAGGCTCGGACTGAGTCTCCTCAACTGTTTCTTCCTTCACATCTTCAGCTTCAGAGGCAGGTTCTGTGGCACTTTGGTCCTCAGAGGACATGCCATTGATGATGCTTCCCAGTATTTCAACCACCTCACTCATTTTAGGCCGTGACTTGGGCTGCTTCATCAAACACTTGTTTGCTAGGGAGGCAAGCTTTTGAGCTGATTTGATGCAACACTGTCCTTCCAAACGTGGGTCTACAATGAGGTGGAACTTCTTTGAGTCTGACACGTAAGGTCTCACCCATTCCAATAGCTTCTGCTCATTACGGGGAAGATTTCGCTCTACCGCACGCCTCCCTGTGATAAGCTCGTACAGAACCACCCCAAAGCTCCACACATCACTCTTAGCGGTCAGCCTTCCAGTTTGCACATACTCTGGAGCTGCATAACCAACTGTTCCCACAACCTTTATAAAACAAAAAGTGTCACATTCTTAAAATAAAAAAGTATCGATTCAATGCTTAACTTAATAGTTCATCTCAGCTAGATGGTGGCACATGCCAAATGTTTGAGCATACTTGTCCAAACTCCAAAGTCCCCAAGTAAGATGTGAAAAGGAAATCAAAGATTTCAAAAACCATGTGCAGGTTCATTTAGTTGAGTTTTGACTCATTTGCACCCCATCCCAGGTTTTGATTCATGTAACCATATCATGTTGCTCATAATAGAATGGTAATTAGACTAACCGATGTTGAAACATGACTTAGTCCTTCTGCGGGTCCCTGCCTAGCCAGTCCAAAGTCCGAGAGCTTTGCATTAAAATCTTCATCTAGCAGAATGTTTGATGTTTTAAAATCACGAAATATTAGCTGCACCAAATATGAAGCAGATGAATACAAGCTTGAAAATGAGGGAAAAGCTAGTGAAGCAACTAAATTCTCAATGTATGCAACAAAGTTGCAAGGTGACGATTTATGCTTGCATCTTAAAACTAAAAGTAGTTCTTCGGTATACTATATAAGAAAAAAAGCTAATCTGTGAAGCATGAAGGCAGAAAAAACTATACCTGAAACTCCATTTCTTCATGCAAGTATGCCAATCCACGGGCTGCATCTTGAGCAACTTTTAGTCTTACCATCCATGAGAGGGGTGAAGGTACACGAGCCAAAATATGGTCCTCCAGGCTTTTATTATGCATGAGCTCATACACCAAAAGCCGCTGAATCCCTCTCTCATCATCTTCTGCACAATACCCAACCAACTTGACAAGATTTGGGTGCTTGACTACGCCAAGAAAGTTCACTTCATTAATCCACTCCTTATGGCCCTGAATACTAGAATGCAAAATACAAAACCCCATTAGGTCATTGCAGATCACATAAGTAATGATGTCCTAAGTTTCCATGTATGCAGAGCTAGCCAAAAGTAAGTATCAGCTAAAAACTATTGGGCAAAGTTAATAACAATAATGGAAAACGAAAACCTCATCACTGACCTACATCTCTGTTTAGTGATACAAAAGAGTTGTAACAACATGTTCTCAAGATAAAAGATGGTCAAGATGCAAGAAAGTCATGACCAAGGCTTCAACTGAATCAAGCAACCAGATACAAGTAACTATACTTGGCAAAGGATACGATATGGTTGTATTTTGAACCTAAAAGGAAGAACATAGAAACACTACACTGGGGGAAAATTAATAACATAACCACACATTATGTAATAGTCAGAAATTAGTTAATCAGAAAGAATCAACCATAGGTTCATCAGTGGCATCCCTCCCAATTTAGCAGTATATTTGGATTAAACTTGGCAGTTAATAGGAGATGCCAAAATCAAAATCATCAGTAAATTGCTTTCATAAACAGAGAATTTCCAAAAACAAAGCACATCTGATCTGCTTGATGCTTACTAAAACAATGCGTCTTCATACACACACATTCAATTACTTGCCTATTCATTTTTCACGGAAATCATAGCTTCCAAATATGTTTAATACTCACAAATATCTATGCAAAACGAGGAATAAACAAATAAGAATTCAAAGTGGGGAAAGGAGGACCATGCCTGGAATCCCTGACGATTCAACTGCTTAACGGCGACCTCGATCGTGGAACCAGAGGCGTTACCTCCACCGTCATCAGAAACCCTAAGCACACCCTTGAAAACGCACCCAAACCCTCCTTCCCCGACCATCAACGCTCTACTGAACCCCCTGGTGGCCGATTTGAGCTCGGCGAAAGTGAAAACCCGCAGATCATTGGCCCTCCGCTGAGTCAAGAACTCGTGGAACGCGACCGCGTCCGAGAAGTCCCGAGACTCGGAGTCGAACTCGGAGCGCCTGGTGTCGACGCTGCTGGACGCGACGCTCAGAGACCGCGCCCACGACACCCTCGACGCCCGTGAAACGACGCCGTCGTCGTCGTCTCGCTTCTCTCCGTTGGAGAAGTGAAAGCACTTCATGGTCCAGTGCTTTGAAATTAGTGAATGCGAAAGAGAAAAGTGAGATTTAAGGTCGTCACGAGAGAAATGCAGAGGAGGAGGAAGAAGAAAGGGTCAAAGGAAAGGGGCTGCTGAAGAAGATCAACAAACTCGGATTGGTGGGAGTTGGGTAAAATGTATTATTTTATTTCAGAAAAAAGGGGAAAAAAAACAAAAGCAGGTGAAGTACATTTCTACGTTTCGAAACCGGGAAAACGAAAAAGCCCAAAATGGCCCATTGTCGTCTCTTGGGAGGAGGAGATCACGAGTGATGCTCTGCAGCTTTGCAGAACATAGCACGAGCACTCAAAAAGCTTGCTCAGCTCAGCCGAGGGTCTCTATTGCAATTCCATGTTCCGGTCAGGGTGTAAAATGTAATTTCACCCTCTTCCCCCGCCATGTGACGATAAAGAATCTCTGTCAATGACTCGTGCCAGAAGAATGGGTCAATGGACGTCATCGATTCATCCCAACCGTCGATAGATGAGCCTCCACGAGAGTCAATGGTCTGGCTTTGCACTACAACATCTTTTCTAGATATGTCATTATATTTTAGACTAATTTGAACACGTGACTGCTTGGATCAATATATGATGTAAAAGAAAGACGAATGATATTTGTAAACTTGTTGGTGAATTCTAGTAGTAACGGGAAAGAGAAGTAAAGGTGTGAGATGATGACATACAAACCAACTTGACATTACAAGCAACGAGAATGAGCAATAATATTATTGGGTCATCACTGTATTGAGGAGTGTACTGACCTTAATTATTGTA
>JAYMSU010000662.1:0-12681 GCA_036897765.1 Erodium chrysanthum | reverse complement strand
TAATATTTAATACCCAAGAACATATGAAAACAGTGAATCATGTACAAAAAGCCAAATGTCAAGTTTTCAGATCTTGGCGTGGCAGGTTGGTAGCCTCATCCTCATGTGCAAATACTGTTCACTAATTAATAAAGTGAATGATTATATCATTGAAAAGATAAAAAAGTATTTTTTAAAATATTTTATAAAAAGACAAACGTTCTTTTATCTCTTCAAGTCATAAAATCAGATCTCTATAACTTTTTCACCATTTTTTGTCCAAGCTCTATCTTCTTTCACGTTCTTGGACATCTATCTTCTTTCACGTTCTTGGACCCTACCTGAGAATGAGCAGTGAAGTAGTGCCACGGTGCACTGCTGCAGGTGGCGGCGACGGGAGGCGGAGACAGGCGGCGGCGGCAGGAAACTACAGCGAGCGGCGGGGTGAGCAAACTGGGTAGTCAGATTCGAGACAGAGAAAAGAGATGGGGTTTCGGTTGAAGAAGAAAGACAACTAGGGTTATGAGTGATTTTGGGCCTTTAGATTTAAAATTTCCAAAGCCCAAATGTTATATCCCCCAAAACTTACACAGCCCATAGGATTTTTATCTTCTCTCTGAGGCAGTGCCTCACATGTGAGGCGTGAGGCGCCCGCCTCACCGGCCTCAAGGCGGTCCAAGGCGGGTCCTGTGGCATATACCCTCAAGGCGGCGCCTCAGACATATTTTCAGCCGATTGCCTTGAGGCGCGCCTCAAGGCGGCCGCCTCAACCGCCTTTTTAAACCTTGGTCACAAGGTAGAAGCAGATCTCTAATCAAGCTTGTCTGACTCGTATTTAGCAAACAGTACTCCTTCTAAAGACAGTTCCATTGGAATGCAAATCAGATGTAGTACTTCAGAATATATGAAAATTGGTGTAAAGTAATCAGTGAGGACATATTTATTAGAAGAAAACAGAGGAGAGTGAAGGAGAGACTAAATGGAATGGCTGAGAGCAGGTTGTCACCCACAGTTTGGTTGTGATGTTAGCTTCAAATTCTTATTTCTGCACGGTATACCAGTTAGATTTTTTAGTCAATTACTGCTTGCTTATTTATGAGCAGATTTTACATGTGACCATCTTTTGGAGAGAAGAGTTTTTTGTTTGTGTGGTATGGCTCATTGATTTATTTGACTAGTTTTGGGCCTGTTATTGTACCCAAGAGATGTGTGCAACTTTTACGTGCTTGATCCTTTGCAGTAATGGTGCATGAGGCTTCCACCTTTGTGGGAGTCTTGGAGGGCCTTTATGTATTTGTTCCCGGACTAGGATCTGTGACCTTGGGATCAATGACACAACTGTTGTGCTGAGGCTCACCCTTTCACCTAAAATTGTTAGAGGAGAAGACAAGTAGTTAGCCCTCTAGAATTCTAACCTACAAGGACATCTTGTACTATCCTTTCCTTTTACATCAACAAAAGATGAAATAAAAACTAATAATAGATGTTTTGGGTCAGTGTTAAGTTGACCATTCGTGTGTATAACAATCTTCATCGTCAGGGTTATGGGGGTTTATTGGACCGAAAAATGAAGAAAATACTGTTGAGTCATCCGAGAAACCTGAGACCGAGCAGCCTCCTGCTAGAGTTGAGGAGGAAGAAAGGCTTGAAGAAGACCAGAAAATAGATTCTGCTCCTAAACAAACACATCCTCCAGATAAAACTCAGCCTGCAGAAGAAGAAAATAAAGTGCTCAAGGTACAAGAGGATCTTGAGGTTCTAGACAAGGCACAAGAAACAGATGATGTGAAATTAGATCCTGGGAAAGTTGATTCTGAATCACCATCAATACCCACTGATCCACAAGAGTATGGTGCGGAGAGTAATCAAGCAACAGAAGTTGTTGACAGTGAACAGCAGAAAGAGAGCGTAGAAGGGTCCTCTGAAGTTTTGATATCAGCAGAAGATAAGTCAGGAAGCATTGAAGCAGAAGCAGATCAGGTTGAGGCTGACTCTGTACAAAAGGACTCACAGAATATAGTTGATTTGCATGAGAGCACCAATGGTCAGAATGAAAAAGCAGAAGAAACCATGGGGCCAAGCTTGCTCATTCATTCCGAGGAATCAACTGATACCCATGTTGCCACTGTGACTGATCTGCCCAGTTTGCATGCTGGTACTGAGGAGGTTGGAAATGCTGACGAATCCTCTCATGACCAAATCCAACCAACTGCACAAATTCCAGATGTCTCTTCACGAGCAGAAACAGAGACTGAATCAGTTTCTTCTAAAGACAACATGGCTCACGAAGAAGTAAAAGTGAATCAGCAAGCAAATGATGATGAAACTGACATGAAAAAGCAACACCTGCAGTCAGAAAGGAGTGCATCTGACTCACAACATACAGCGGAGTTAGAGAAAGTGAGAAAGGAAATGAAGATGATGGAAGCTGCATTGCAAGGTGCTGCAAGACAAGCTCAGGTATTTCATTTGTCACAACTATTTATAGTAGGGATATATGCATCTGAGCGTCACACACTGGGTCCAGAGTCTCACTTTCTCCTAATGTCAGTAGTTGATTCATGCAAATCGATGCTGGACACAGTGCTGAATCAGTCCTCATGAATCTGGATGTCTAGTTTCATAACCAAATATTACAGTTGTTGAAATTTCAATCATTTTGGCTATCTTCAGGCGAAAGCTGATGAAATTGCAAAGTATATGAATGAAAACGAACAATTGAAGGCTGTAATTGAAGACTTGAAGGTACTACTGCCCTATGCTCTTTTTTATTCCAGGAATACTTTCTGTGGGAGTAAGCTAAGGATAATGATGATAACACATGGATATACATATATGCGTTCATAGCAAGGCTAGTTTGTTTATTGTCAGTCATTAAGTTGATCTGTTTGGATTTTCTCCTATTCATGGTGTATATGTCACTCATTTGGCGTATTTTCTTTTGATAGTTTGTGCTTCCTAGGCATGGTAAAAAGTCCCTAATTCTTGACTCGGAGTGGGCCATTTGCTTCATTATCCATATAGGTGTCAATTAAGAAATTATACTCACTTACTTATTAAAATTGTAGTATTCATGCTAAACAATCTTCAGATGTTAGGCATGGTGATTTCAACTCATTAAGGGGTGGACACTAGCTATCATGTGAATGAACTCCAATTAATTAAAAGTTGCTGATAAATAAATCCTTATCCAGGCAAATAATATCAACAAAGTAAAATGGTCTACCTTTTTTTAAAGTCTAAACTGAACATCTCTGACTTTGGCCAAGCCTTAAATCCGATTCATGTTCTTAATGAGTGCCTTAATATCTTGATAATGGTCCTCCAAGCTTTGACTATTAACTGATTTCTGTGTGTTTTACGAACTGTAACTTTATGTTGTATGGTTTCATTTGTGCTATCTGCATTAAATGCTAGTCTTATAAGCTCTTATCTTAAGTTGTTTGTGGCTTGTAGTTTAATGAGATTGGTAATGTACTTTTGTGTGGTTTAATTCACATTTCACACTCAAGTGATTCTGTTGCATCTGGTTTTCTACAGCCTTTATTTCTTGTTTAGTCTGTTGAGTTTCTATACTATAAATATGATAGTTTGTCCGTTTTATTTACAGTTTTATTAATTGTTCTTCATAATCATAAATAGTTTGATAACCATGTCGATTTCCATTAGAATTATGGTGGGTTTTGTATCTTTCTATTTTCATCAATGATCTCTATCATCACTTTGGTCATTTATTTCAATTATGATTGTAAATATATTGCTGTTGCGCGGCTTAGGAATTATAAGTTCTGCTTTTGAAATATTTTTCCATCCCTATCACCTCACCACTAGTATTCCATTTTAACTGCAAAAATTTATGGAACAGAGAAAAACTAATGAAGCAGAAGTTGAGTCTTTGCGGGAAGAATATCATCAAAGGGTTTCAACTCTTGAAAGAAAGGTATGAATCTCTCTTTGAAATCATTTATTTGCATTTTTCTAGATAAGACTAGCTGGTAATAACTAATAATTATACTATGTCAGTATGTTGAAATGATTGATTGAAAAACTCTTTGAATGTCAATCCAATAATTTGGGTCCATGAATGATGTGCTCCTCATTGCTTTGCATTATATTACCTGGTGGAATTTGGTATTCATATCAGAAGTACGCTTGGACTTCCCCGAGTTAGCCTTTTGTTCAAGGGTGCCAATTCCTTGTATGGTAGATTTTTTTTTTAGATTCTGTTAATGCTTTGTGGTAAACTGTTAATATGAGTAGGTTGGGAATGCTATCTGGCTCTTGTTATCTTGAACTTTAGGTGTGAATATTTTGTATCATTTAAGTATTGATTCATATGCTCTTTTTGAATTGTTTGTTGTTGAATGAATAGTATCACGCTCACAAAGATACACACTAAAATTCCAACTTATTGAGATGATCAGATGAATCCTTAAGTGCCACTCATGTCTTAAACTATACAGTTAATTGCCACTCTACTGCTGATTTCTGATTTTTAGTTTTTTTCTTTCAGTTTTTAAAAGATTATGTAGTTTTTAGATATTGAAATGAAGTTGATAATTTGCTTTATATAGTGCCAACCAACATATGTTGATCTGAAGGAAATAAGTAATTTCAATATATGATTCTAATTGTTACAAGAGTATCTGCAAATTGTGTTGTGTGCTATTGCATATTGTGGATGCAAGTAATCAACACAATAAATTGATGATGTACCTTTTTCCAGAAAAGTATTGCAAGGTATTCACATCTTTAGTCTGGTGGAATCCATATTACTGTTCATAGTGCTTCTAGTCTTAACCAAGGGTTATGGCCATGGGGGATGTGGCAAGGACTTCATGTAATAAGCATGAGGTCACTGGTTCCATTCCCCAAACCTTCTGTTATTGCTTATACAAAAAAACTATACCATGCTTTTAATCTTGCTGTCTAATTGTTTTCCCTATAATTACAGCTTTATGCTCTTACAAAGGAAAGGGATACACTCCGGAGGGAACAGAATAAAAAAAGTGATGCCGCTGCTCTATTGAAGGAAAAAGATGAAATTATTACTCAAGTGATGGCTGAAGGTAGAGTTCTTGAATTTTATGTTGAACTGCAAGAGTTATTACAGGCATCTTGTGAGATGGTAGCCCTGGAAGAGTATTGGGAATTTGAACTTCAAGTCCAATAAATAATGAAGATAACATTTTTGGGTGGTCTAGGCACAATCGATTATTTGAGTTGGAAAAGGGCTCGGGATGCAATAATGTGGTTAAGGATAATCGTGCTACTGCCTTTGCACAATGTGGGCGTGTCTGATAAAGTCTTGTCTAACCAAGCATGAATTAAAGCTTCAGTATAAGCACATTTTATTTTACAATTTTAAAATATAAAACTCAAGTCTCTTGAAAATATGTTTAATGATCTCAATTGCTAGAATGCAATGTTTTGGTAAAAGAATTTTATCTTGATGTAGTCTTGCATGTCATGATGGTAAAAGATGTATTAAGGAACTCATATTGAAAATTTAAATTACTATATTTTAGGAAAAACGTTTATTCTCTACATTCCATCTTAAGTTCCTGTCTGTCTCTTTGCAAAGTTAAGATTAATATGGTTAGTTATTGAATTTCCACTTGTACCCTTATTAGAACTAACTCTTAGTTTTGATAACATACCAGTTTGAAGGATGTTCTTGGAAAATTAGCTATAGCTGATTATAGAGAAAGAAAGTGGACCTTCATGGGAGTGATTAAGCTCAGTTCACAAGTAATAGGAATTATGAATGCCTCTAATTAATTTCTCATACTATTTTAATCACAGTTCAGACACAAATATGTATATGTTTTTTGTATGTTGACTTGTCTGCGGGTGTTAGGCCTATTGTTTTGTACTCAAGCATTAATCATGATATATAAAATCCACTGAACAAGTATTTTAACAGCTCTTAGTCTGTGTATAAATATATTATTCTCTTCTCCAGGCGAAGAGCTTTCAAAAAAGCAGGCTGCTCAAGAAGGTCAGATTAGGAAATTAAGAGCTCAGGTGTGCAACAAAAATCTTATGTTGTATTTTTTTTTGAGTTATCCTCTACTGTTTGTTCTATGTCGTGACATTGTGCTTTTTCTCCCCTCTTTCTGAAAGCTAGGTTAGAGAGCTTGAAGAAGAGAAGAAAGGTTTAATGGCCAAGCTTCAGGTATATGAATTCATACGCATCCCTTAACACTGTTTTTTCATATCTTGTTAATATTAGTTATATCCCCATGCTGTTCGCAAGAAATTTACTGTTAAGGGATTCCTCAATTAGACTGGGAGATATGTGCTTGTTTAAGGAGCATTCTTCATGCTTCATTTTTACATTACCGTATCATCTCTGATAAATGGTTTTGCCATTGTGTGCTATTTATGGTTTATATCCAGGTGGAAGAGAATAAAGTAGAGAGCATAAAGAGAGACAAGGCAGCTACTGAGAGTTTACTGCAAGAAACAATAGAAAAACACCAGTCAGAACTTGCAGTGCAGAAAGAATACTATACTAATGCCCTTAGTGCAGCCAAGGAGGCTGAAGCATTGGCAGAGGCACGGGCCAATGATGAAGCCAGAACTGAACTAGAGGGTCGTCTGAGAGAGGATGGGGAACGGGAAGCTCTGCTCGTTCAGGGGCTTGAAGAATTGAGACAAACTCTTAGTAGGAAAGAGCAGCAGGTTTGTCTTGTTTAATTTGAAAGTGAGATAAGCCAATGACATGCCAGACCAGAGAGTAAAAGGCTGAATTTTGCTTTATTAAATCTGATTTTGCAGGAAGTTTATAAAGAAGATACGCATAGAAGAGAGATTGAGGATCTTGAAAAACGTTATCAGGTCATCCTGACCTCCTCTGACTCAGATCGTTATTATTTTTCTCTCCATATTCAATTTGGCTATTATCTTATCTAGGCAAGCGAGCGCCGGTGTGAGGAGTTGATTAGCCAAGTTCCAGATTCCACCAGGCCACTTCTGAGACAGATTGAAGCTATGCAGGTAAGGATTGCTCCATTTGATCCTATATTTGATTAGAAACTACATATACTATGTAGTTGGTCTTTTGATTCACTTGTATCAAATGCATTGATTTTGTTAAATATTTGCTAAATATAACAGGAAACAAATGCCAGAAGGGCAGAAGCATGGGCTGCAGTTGAGAGATCTCTCAATTCTCGACTCCAGGTGTCTGGAATTTTGTATTCTGGTTTTGATTAAAGCATTTGGACCTCTTGCAAATGTACTAAAATTATCTTCACTTCTTGTTTTTGAATCCATAGGAAGCAGAGGCCAAGGCTGCAGGTGCTGAGGAAAGAGAACGATCTGTCAATGAGCGCTTATCTCAAACCCTATCACGAATTAATGTTCTTGAAGCGCAGGTGAGTTCTTAGTTCTTTGCTATGTAATGAAACATATCATATAATTGGCTGACTTTTGTTATATATTTCAGATTTCATGTCTAAGAGCTGAACAGACACAACTGAGTAGGTCTCTAGAAAAGGAGAGACAGCGTGCTGCTGAAAATAGACAGGAATACTTGGCTGCGAAGGAGGAGGCTGATACACAAGAAGGTCGTGTCAATCAGCTTGAAGAACAAATAAGGGAAATTAGGCGAAAACACAAGCAAGATTTACAAGAGGCAATCTTGCATAGGGAAATACTGCAACAGGTTCAATCTCTGGTTCTCTTTTATGACATTTGTTGAATTGTCTTACGTAAAGAACGTGAATATAGTGACCACATGATATACTAGTTGGTGTCAAAGCTTTTAACATTGTATCAAAGCTTGGGGTGATACTTGGCCTGTCATTTGTTTGTGCTTCCTCCCCATTCATATATTCTTTTTTACCAGCATCCCATTCATATATTCTTGGTCCATGTGCTAGGCCTTTTGTGTTATCCAGTTACATTGAAAGAAAGTTGATTTATTGACCACTTGATATACTAGTTGGGCTCTCCTCCACCTAATAGCTCAGGCTTTTAGATTGGAGTAAGTCTAACAACATGCATATGTGAAATTATTTCAGTTAATGCATACAGGTGCAATTGCTCACCTTTTCATTTAGTTTTCTTTATATAAACTGGTAATATTGCACATGCTGGGAGATATCATCTAATTTAACTTGACGGTATTTGCCTACCCACATTAATGATAAGGGTTCTACATAGAAGTTACGGGGTTTCCTATTGTATCATTGATTATTAGTTTCACATGATATTGCTGAACTGAGTTTTTTTTTTAATTTCTTTTAGGAGGTAGAAAAAGAGAAAGCTGCTCGGTTGGAGTTGGAAAGGACATCTCATGCCAATTCCACCGCTGTATCTGAACAAGCTCCCTCAACAAACAATGATTATCCTTCTGAAAATGGTATAATGCCTTGACCTGTTTTTTTAACTTTAATTGAGTGTCCATGAATTTTACTATACAATTTGTAACTTTGTGCAGGTAACTTGGTCCGAAAATTTTCAAGTGCAAGCAGCCTAGGAAGCATGGAGGAAAGCTATTTTCTTCAAGCATCCCTGGATTCATCTGACAGTTACTCTGAAAGGAAATATCCCAGGGAGACAACACTTGGTCCTTACTATATGAAGAGCATAACACCTAGTGCTTTTGAAGCTAGCCTTCGCCAGAAGGAGGGGGAACTTCAATCATACATGTCTCGGTTGGTATGTATTTAGATCATTTTGCTCACATTTTATCCATACGGGGTATAAGATACTGTGCAGTTGCCATTTTGCTTCTCTGACTTTGTTTTGATAAGCCATTTTTGTACCAAGATCTGGGCTCAGTTGCTTATGTAGAAGCAGTCTTATCCATAAGACTGCTTCCACAAGGGTTCGAACTCTGGTCCTCCATTGTGTTGGAGGGAGTCCTTAACCACTGGGCCAACTTGAGTTGGTTTCTCTGATTTGTTATTGGTATATTTGTTTTTGTCAGGCATCAATGGAATCTATCCGTGACTCTCTTGCTGAAGAATTGGTTCAAATGACTGAACAGGTGAGTGTTGTCTATTATCTCCCTCTACTTGCTTCTTCATCTATTGGTGCCATTGACCTGGAAATTGTACATGGATTGATTGCAGTGTGAAAAGCTTCGAATAGAGGCTACCATGTTGCCTGGCCTTCGAGCTGAGCTGGATGCTCTCAGGAGGAGGCACTCAGCTGCCCTAGAGCTGATGGGAGAACGTGATGAGGAGGTATATTATAGATGCTTTTATCTTTTGCTCTTTTCTTATTCATTTAATCCCTCTTTGTTTCAAGATAATAACTTACCCCAACCCAGAAGGGCACATTTCAGTCAAAAGATTCCTTCACTAAATCTCAAAGTTGCTTAGACTGAGATGGCTGAGTTTTGGGATAGAGGATTTAGGAGTATAAAGTTTTCACAGTGCATCTGTCCATCGAATTCGATGTTTGGATCAGTTATACCCTTGCCTTTGGAAAGACGTTCCTGTAATGACTCGACCAAAACCAAACCTCCAATTGCTCGACAAAGTAGAAAACTTTGAAAACCAGAAGGGCACAGCTTTTTTTTTGATAAGCCATCTTTGTGCGAAGATTTGGGCTCAGTTGCTTGTATAGAAGCAAAGAGCACCAAACTTATGGTTTTTATTCATAAGACTGCTTACACCAGGGTTTGAACTATGGTTCTCCATTGTGTTGGAGGGAGCCCTTAACCATTGGGCCAACCTGAGTTGGTCAGAAGGGCGCACCTGGATGAATGATTGAACCCATATTCCCCTATTTTGCTCTATAAAGTCTGCTCCCTTTCTTGCTCAAAAGATCTGAGTTTCATATATAGAATCTATATTGTGCATATGTATGTAGTTTCCTGCAAGAATCAGGTTAAAACGGCATCTTTTGTTATCGAGTATTGACTTATCGAATTTGTTGCATGGATTTAGCTGGAGGAACTCCGTGCAGACATTGTAGACCTGAAGGAGATGTACAGAGAGCAAGTGAACATGCTCGTTAACAAGGTATTTTTCTTCAGCAATGGCTTCAAATCAAAACGCTTATTCTTCACCCTAAAGATTTCTTCAATGCCAAGGATACATAACAATATTTGTTTTGTATTTATGTACAGATCCAGGTTATGGGTTCCTCAATGACCACTGCATGAGGTGGTTGACTTTTTTCTTTAAGCAATTTCTGAGGTGTGAATGCCTAAATCTTAGGCATTACTGTCATTGGCATGACCTTATTAAGACTTTTGGTTTGTACTTGTAATTTAGGATTTGTTGTATAGCACTATGTTTTGATGTAACAAATATATATTTTTGCTGAGCTTTGAAGAAAATTCTATCAATTTTTATTTGACTCAATTATTAATAAAACAAATCCATTAATTTGTTTTCCCCAGAAAAAAAAAGGATGAGATACCAAAAATAGAAATTATTCTAAAGGATTATTTCGTCTAAGATCCCTCCAACTAAGACCACCTAGGCCAATGCGGAATTCAATATGCATTTCGTCAGCTGAAACTTCGAGGGGAAAATATGGGGAGAAATGATTTTTTCGACTCTTGATTCTTTGTTGACAGCATGTGCTAGTGAGGGTGCAGTTTCACTTGTTCACGTAGGATGTGACACAACGCAGTACTGGGTACCCCCAAATTTTTTTTTCACGTGCGTATTTAACTCCTTTCTCCTACTGTGACTTCTGTGTCACTTAGGTGGTTGGTGAATTCTCTATTCCACATTGGCCTTAGTTTTAAGAGACATTTCATATAACTATCTCCAAGTAGAGGTACTAGAAAACACTCGCCAATACGATCTACCGTTAATCCATCCAATTCAATACTTATCAACAATTCAACCATCAAGTAGTGAGTGGGTGGATTGCGCATCCTTTACATGACATCCATATATCACCCGACCACCATACGGATTGAACTCAATCAATCCACAATCCACACTGATTAAATCCAGATGGATAAAAATCAACTTCTATAAACAGATCACAAGCCCATGAACACTCTTACCTCCCAATCCCATTACTCACATGGTAAATCTGGTTGGTTATAGTACCCACATGTCACATGGGATGATGGGATATTTTTTTAAAAATCTTTTAAAATTCGTGGAACAATTGTTTTCAAATAAATGATTCGATGACGTGTGAGCAGCTAATTGGCCGTGAACAGGACACGTGAACGTCTTCGATTTGTCGCGGGCACGAGTCCCTAGACGCTTTCCCTTTTCGTGTTTGCTACAACAGCACCGGCACTGAGCTGAAAACAAACAGAGAGCTCCGATGACGCCAAATGTAAACCATGTGGTACCCTGCGCACGTTAGTACCCTTCCCTGACGTCTTTTCTACTTTACCGTTTCGAAATCGTCGGCCAAAACGTTGACTCTTTACTGTGCCCCTTCCCCCACCACACCGGCGTATTTTAGCACTCTTCTCTTTCTCTCTCTCTGCTTCCTCTTCTTCTCCACACAAACACTCTCTCTCTCTCTCTCTCTCTCTCTCTCTGCTTCTGCTATTTTTGAAGAAGAAAGGTAGGGTTCCTTGTTTCTCTCTCTCCGTGTGTACCCGATTTGACGATGAACTGTTGGATTGTTACTGTGATCTGTCGCATTTTGCTTGATGCAACGGCTGTTGATGGTTGATGATTGACGGTTTCGTCTGTTGTTAGTTTGGGGTAAATGGTTGCTGGTTCCAGCTCTGTTCGTCGATTAGCTTTGTTTATAGTAAAGAGTGTGTTGTGTGAGCTGATTTCGATCTCTATACTTAGAAGCTCATCTAGATGAGGACGTTCATATCGTTGTGTTCAGCATTTCTGTTTTGATGACTGTTTGTTTGGCTTTAATTCTTGGCTGGTTTGATTTGTGAGATTTTGTTTTCTCAGATCTGAATCTGAAACGTGTATTTATTCAATTATGCCTTTTGTTTCATTTTTATTGATGTTTTTGCTGATTTGATGGTTGATCTGGTTGTGTTGTAGCAGCTGGAGTCTGAGTCAGAGACGGGGAGGCTTTCATAAAACATGGCAATGAGAGGTCGCCCTAGTCGAGTTGAGTCGAGGGAATTGTTAAAGGCATATGATGATCGAGATACTTTAGGTACTTTTAAATTGTTCATCCACAAGTTTCGTGTTTTATTTTGACAAATTTACTATTATTTTATGCTCCAAACGGTAATTAAATATGTGCTAGTTCCTCTAGCATGGTAATTAAACAATGATTTTGTTGACAATTAAGAAGCAAGTACAGAAGCAGGAGTCTTTCTGAGGGAGGTTAGTTTTATATCATTTGGATGGTACTAACATCTTAGTAATTTTTCATATGAAATTTAGTGCATATACCAAATGGAGGGAGTAAGGATATTGGAATTGCTTCGTGGAGGCGTGCTTTGAGACATGTACTTGTTGCAACACTTTCTTCGTTCTTGTTTGGATACCATCTTGGGTTTGTTCCTAAACTCTCAAACTCGAACCCCTTTTTGTTCTTTGTTATGATGTTTTAAGGATCAAGTATTGACCTTTTCCCATTGTTTATGCAGAGTTGTTAACGAAACATTAGAAAGCATTTCCATAGACCTTGGGTTTCATGGGAATACCTTATATGAAGGTAATTTATAGGATGACCATTCCTCCTTGTTTTAATTCCCACCTTTTGGAAATTTTCCGAGTTATATATATTTTTTCTGTATTTTTTTTTGGTTTGTGTGTAGGTCTAGTGGTGAGTACCTGT
>JAYMSU010000661.1:0-12685 GCA_036897765.1 Erodium chrysanthum | reverse complement strand
TCCCTCTTTTACCTCACACCTAACCGATGTGAGACTCTCTCATATGAGACTCATGTGGATATCCTAACATATAGCACATGTGTTCTTTGCGGCAGAAAAGAAAGACAATTGATGTTTCTCTACTGTTTTTTTTTTCTTCTTACCTTTGAATATTTACCCTTTTGATGGTGATGAGTTCCGGTGCAGAGGTAAATTTTGTCTTCTGATCTTGAAGACAAGATTGCGGGGCCATGCAATGGTTGGAGTCTTGTGCACCAGACCGTCTTTTTATTTACCTTTTGATATTCTTCTCTGAATCCCTGATAAGAAGAGCTCTTGTGAAATGTTGTCATGATCATTTGTTGTCAAAAGAGAGCTGATAGTTTGGTGCACAAAGACACCAACTGTGTGGACCCGGAAGCTCTGTAGAACAATGCAAATTTGCAATGAAAGTCACGTGCTGCTTCGAAATCTAAACGACACCACCTATGTGATCAAAAAAGTAAAATTCATTAAAGGGACATAAAAGAAGTAGGAATAATTGAATTCAATTGCACTGTTGAGATGCTGACAATTACCTTACATTCCGATATTGCAATTACACCGTTCTCATTTTCTTTTTTTAGATTCCTTTTTTTTCTTTTCTTTTTCCTACACTGTATTGGTTCTGCTACTTGCCTATATAAGCACATTGTTAGTATCACTTGGACATATAACATAGCATAGAGAGCTTATAGTTTGCTAGCTATCAAGTTTAAGGTGAGAGAGAAAAGGAGAAGAAAAAAAATGGGAAGCTTGGGAGAGATTCAAGAAATAGAGAGCTGGTCTTCACCTTCAATCCCACTAACACTTCCTCTTCTGTCTTTGAATCATGTCTCATACGTTTGCAAGTCCCTCAGTGTATCTGTGAGGTTCTACGAGGAGGTTTTGGGATTTGTCATGATCAAACGCCCGTCTTCCTTTGATTTTGAAGGAGCTTGGTATGATCACAAACCCATATCCACTTTCTTCTTTGTTGTGTGCTTCTCTGAAATCATGAATTGTGTTCTGTTTCCATCATATTCAATCACTTACAGTGCATTTTAGGAGTATTTAGTAGTGCTAAAATCACCCAAATTCAACACTTTTAGAAGCAAGAAGTTCATTTACTTTCCACTAAAAGTGAATTTTTTTATAACGGTTTTGTTTTATGCTTATTTACTGACCTTATGCTTTTACAGATCTCCCAATTTAGCTTCCCCTCACAAAACTTAGGTAGCTTTTTTTTCTGCCATGTTGGTATTTGCAAGATGATTTTATACACAGATCTCCAGAACTACAACGAGTTTCACTGCCTAGTAAGAGGTCCTGTGTTTGAATCTTAGTGGGTCATCTGCTTGGGATTAGGTTAGGATTTACCACTTTATTACTGATTAAAAAAAATAATGAGTTTCACCGATCAATGCCATAGAAACTATGAATGTGGACAGCTCTAGCACTCAAATCTTTAAAGTAGTTTGGTGGACAGTGAATATGAAGCTGAGATCATTAACTGAGATTTGGCAACAGCTCATTCACAACTTTCTTCATAGTGTTTTTTTGCTTTATTTTCTGCATAATTGTTGTACTTTATTTTACAGTCTATGCATCATCATACCCAGCATAGTCCCACCATTACAGTCCTGTTGTTGAGTGGCTTCAATGAACATTTTTTTAAGGTAAAATAAGAAACATAATTTGAACCAGACAAACAAAAAAAAATCTGTGTTGAGAAAGGCCACTGCTAGAAAGAATTAGTACATCAACAAAAAGATCATAGAGATCACAAATCTTGTCCTCCAATGCTGTATCCATACTCAATTTTCTTTTTGGAACTCTTTTTCCTTCGGAGCCAACTTGGAAATCATCTGACCTTCCAGTTTGCTTATCAGATGCCTGAGAACAAGCCTTTCACATCATTCAGGTAAACCCAAGATCCAGTATAAAGATAGTTTGTAGTAGCCGGAAAAATATATTCTCTTCAGAAGTATTGATAATTTAGGATCAACTGGTCAACGCTATTCTATAACTACAATCTATGCATTAGTGAGAATGCAGTTGAAGATGAAACAAAATCAAGCCGGTTCTGGATCATGTGCAACAATGATTGTGATGACCAAATAGTAAAGTTACAGAACCCAAAATGAGACTACAATGACAATAATAAGGAAAACTCATAGACACACGGGAATACCTATGATCTCTAGATAGGACCTAACTGAGAGAGATTCATAAATACCTTGGAATCCAAAGAGGTTATTCGCGTGTTAATCATTTCTGTGACCTCCTTCTTTATCTGTTGAAACCTGTCATCTTTCTCCTGCTTTGCTTTACTTACCATGGCTTTCAAGTTTCTCTACAGAAATCAAACATTGGATCAGTATTACTAGCCAAGTATTATTATCTATGAGCAAAAGAGTCAATGATTCGTCGCTTCAAGACAAAAAAGAAGTTGATTTATTCAACTTACGAGATAACTAAAAGCTAATACAAAAAAATTCAAAATCATTCTTAGCCAGCCAGATTAACTGAAATCTGATGCACCAATTCGAACATGAAACACGATACAGGAAACATGATTCCTCGTTCTAAAAAAATAAGTGAAATGCATATTAGGCAGTTATATTAAAATGGAGGGTCTCAATGTTTATACAATTCCCCATAAGACAGAGTTATGGATAAAATATCTTCCACACCGGTTACAAATTTCTTAGTAAGTCTCTGAAAAGTGACTTCCAGCTGAAGTTAAGTTTCTAACAGGAAAATGATTTCAAGTGACAGCCCTTTATTAGCATGTAAAACAATTTCCCGAAGGATGTACTACTCTCCATCAGAAATATTCTCCCAACAGAAGTAAATGAAGCAGAACTGATATCATAATAGAACACAATGCTAATAATCACAGAAACATCCTTAAAAGCTCAAGAGAATTTGAGCAGCATTCAAGAGAGAATGTACAGTATACTAGCTAATGTTGTTATGCAATTAATTGCAATAATACTATTCAATTAGAATTTCAGTATCTATTTTTAAAACCAGGTGTAACTATGCTTTACAATAATAAAAAATATTTCTATGGTTTTCAATTAAGGCTTCCAAACTCAGCACCCGACCATTGGCAGCGTGTCAAAGCACCAAACCACCAATATGCAAAGCACGTATTAAGCTTACAGGTTTAACCAGTAGTACTAAAATAATGGCATGATCCAAACCCGGTCGACACATAAAACTTCAACACCAGATAAGAATCAAAAGTGACATTGTTGAATGATAATTTGGTAATAAAAAGTCAAATGCTAAGATCCAACAAATTAAGATTCAGATACCTTCAATGTTCTAAGCTGCATAAAGTGACCAAGAATACTCATAAGGCGGTTGATCAACTCATTTGTTAACTTCCCATGGCTAGCCAGCTACGATCATTAGAAATATTTCAATATTACCATTGAAAAATACAGATCATTATATAAATAATCAAATCAATCATTGAACAGTCATAGTATTCTTAGCCAATTTTTGGTACCGCAAATCTTGCAACTCGAGCAAGTTTCAGCTTTACTTCTGTACGCAATCTCTTTTTTATTATCTGGGACGAAGAATCAGTTTCCTGGTTTTCAACAGAAGGTGGTCTGGCTGTATTTACAGAGAAAAACTATCAGCAAGCAGAAGGTTCCCAAACAATCAAATGAAGTTCAAAAGCATCACAATGATTACAACACTTACTTTCTG
Organism: Erodium chrysanthum; assembly: GCA_036897765.1. Taxonomy (NCBI): domain Eukaryota; kingdom Viridiplantae; phylum Streptophyta; class Magnoliopsida; order Geraniales; family Geraniaceae; genus Erodium; species Erodium chrysanthum. The sequence continues at coordinate 8,959 of JAYMSU010000661.1, read as the reverse complement.
CAACAATCCTCTCTAATTCTCTAATTGCCCTCTCAAGCATGGCACCCTTTGGCTTGATACTAGAACCATCCTTTTTGTGCATGTGTGAAGTTTTCTGCATAATATTTGATACATAAATACCAAGAGTATGAACAGAACTGAGAGAAACCAAGATATCTAAAATTTATCTAATAACCAGGTAACCAATTACTAAGGAACTTCTAGTAGGAAAGAGCTTGGTGTATCCAGAAATCAACATCTAGTCGGACATCTCACTCTCAAATCAAGTACAAAATAAATATGCACCTGTCAATCTACAGAATAATGAAGTAAGCAATAAGTGAAGCATGGGATATCTTCAATTCCTCATATCTAGATCTATATGTAGGCATCTCTCATCCTTTGCACTTATTTTATTGTCTTGTTATTATAGTCCAGGCTTATATGGGTTAGGGCCTTCTGGTTGAGGTTGCTGGCAAACATTCATTTCTTAACAAATAACAAAGATAAAGGTCAAATTTGGGTGACGATGTGTACATATAATTGGGGTATAACAAGAAATGAACATGTGATGAGGATATGGAGTTTAGAAATTAAGAAGAATTCAGAGCCTGACTAATAAGGGATTGTTATGAGGCTCAAATAATTTATGACAAATTGACAACACACACCAGACATGTTAAACATTTATATTTGTTTGTTTTGGGCCCTGGAAACATTAAATTTGCTTGATGCTCCTCCTTGGTATGTCCTTCCTCACCAATAAAACCCTCATTCAAATCAAATAGCAAAAGAGAAGTTAACCGGAATACTATGTCTACTAAAAAGAACAAATAATTTGATCGAAAATATTGTGCATGTCCTCCAAATCCTTGTGAGAAAAACAAAGAAATAGTCCTATCTAGAACACAACTACGTATGCTTTTGAGTAATTTTGTCATACAACTTGGACTTAACATAACAAGTTCAGAAAAATGTGCATTATAGAATGTTACGAAAATATAAAAAAAGTACGATAAATGAATAAGATGGGTAAACAAAGAAGACAATTTTCACTCGAATCAACAAAATATGACAACTGCAATTTGAGATGCAGAATAGCAAATGTGTCTCTAGTCTTTTTACCAAATCTATATAACATATGGAAAGTACCAACTCAAGTTGCCCAGTGGTTAAGGGCTCTCTCCAACACAATGGAGGACCAAAGTTCGAACCCTGGTGTAAGCAGTCTTATGGATAAGAGCCATAAATTTGGTTCTCCTTGCTTCTACATAAACAAGTGAGCCCAAATCTTGGTACAAACATGGCTTATCAAAAAACCACAACATGCTGATCATGGCATCACAGAATTGGGATTTTTGCTTCAGTTATAATAGTTTGGTTAATTTACCAACAGCTATAGCAAGCCTTGTCCAAACAAGAAGAGTCAGCTACCCGTATCTTTAGCAAAACTAGATCCTGTTCGTAGTATTCTACTTCACTTCTTCCTATCTAGCCCCATATTCTCCAGTAAGTCTTGCATGCTATATTTTTCTTTAATAATTCTTTTCACATTAACTTTGGTTTCCCACTGTCTTATTTGATTTACCTAATTGAATTCCTTCACATTTCCACATGAAGCATTAGTTTGGTTCATTTATCAAGAACAGAAAATATTTATTTAGTTTCTTTGCTTCTAATCAAGGCTATTCATAAAAATTTGCACTATAAATGGAAAATATTGGTCCTAATGATAATCACAGTAAGATTTAGCCAATATCTTCGAGGCAATATGCATAAAACATAGATCTAATTGTCAAAATGTAGCTAGGAGTAACTAAGCAAAGCTTCCAGAAGTCTTTCAATGGCTTTATCAATTAACTTGAGAAGGAAGGATCTGAACTGTTAAGTTTCAGTAGAGGAAGATTGACAGGCTGACAATTACACACACGCCTACATTTTGGTTGAGTAACACATTACAAATCTACAAATGACTAGCCCATTGAGAGCAGTTTCATAGCTTGAACTTCTTCACATATTATGTAGCATAAAAGTAATCACCATCTTCCCTCCCCCATAGCCATATACCAAACCAAGTTTAAAGGTTGCACCAGAACTACTTCTTTGTATTATTCTTGTCATAAAACATATACATTAATTTTTTTGTAAGAATATATCAAAAGAAAGATAGCATAATACAAGTTGGAGTTAGAATAACAATTTGTTCGGTGCCTATCACATTGCAATTTGCAAGCAATGTCAGAGTTTCAAGATCATGTTGTTCAAACAATTACTTGCAACATGTGTTATAGTTATACTAGAGGTTAGCTGCTCTACATAGTGATCCTAGAAAGTTTTGTTCAAATTAGAAACATACATAAACTTAGATGACATAACTTCTATTATTGTTTTCAACATACAAGAATCGTCCTATGAATGAAATCAAGCTAAAGACATGCCATTGGTAATATTTGATGCCAAACACGAAAGATTGACCAAATTGCTCATTTTGAACCATAATTGTGAAATAAAACAAGTTATAGATCCTCACCATTGTGGAGATATGTGCAACTTTTCTGTAACGCTAGGCCTTGACATGAAATTGGACTGGACTCCCCACTGTGTCACCCATGTACTATCAGTAGGAGCAACAGCCATCTAAAACGGAACAGATAGAGAATAAGAAAAAAAACAATACAATTGTAAAGAAGTTCAAGTAGTAACTCAAAACAGTCAAGGAGGCAATATTACATGCATTTAGGGCAAACACAAAACCCATTTGCCCCTGACACTATACAATTCCAATATGCTTCTCTTTTTTTGCTCAAATGTGAAGCATTCAACATGGGAGTAATGACAAAAACAAAACCTTTACTTTCAATAACCAATCACAAATGAAATTGAGAAGGATAAGATAATAAAATCAAAGATTATATTCCAGAAACATTCCCTTGTACAGTCCAACCAACAACATATAGCATCCAATACAGTTTTCACAAAGCACAAACCTTTTTTTCTGGGAAAACATTTTCCCGAGAAAAGAAGGGATATTTTGAACAGAATTGAGAAAAAACTCAATACCCACCAAAGAAAATCGACATTAGAGTGAGTATTGTTACCATTTGCAGCAAAATAGGAACTGGGTTGTGTGGCGATATGGATAGCTCACCTTAAAAATCTATCCTTTGAAGTTCTGTTCTGACGCAGCTGGTTGGTTTCTCTGTAATACGGTGCTTGAGCTTGAAAATGGAGCTGAAACTGAATAGCCCCCGAAGCCGTGCCTCTCTACTTCAGCCCAATGTTTAGGCTTCAGAAGAGGAAGAAGATGGGGAGGAAGTGTTGCTTCTTTGTGGACCTGTTAAAAAATGTGGTAGAGCATTTTATTTTAATTTATTTATTGATATAATGGCATGATAATAAACAACAACAAAAAAGGAAGACAGTGGTTTAATTAATAATCAAACTAATTACGGTAGAAGAAAAAAAAAATCAAAGCCGAGACTGATGTTCATAGTTTTAAGGACCGAGGCTTATCAACCAAAATAATTTTCTCAATTTTAGATTTATCCATTTATTTTTAAAAAGGAAAAAGTTTTGTGATACTGGATAGAGAATATTAGTAGAACATGTTTTTTGAATAAAAAATATATCCGTGTGTATATAAACCAGCGAAAAAAATATCTACAAAAAATGTTGAAATCGAGAAGGATGATTTTTTTGGTGTGTGGGCCCACTACCTGGACACGTGTACACTCGCCGGTCTTCTCCGCCATGTTGGCGGTTCCGGCGGCGCACAAACTGCTATCCAGACGGAGCTCCACTCGTTCTCTCTCCCTCCGCCGCACCGTCGATGCCACCAACCCCATAATCGATCGATCCACCTTCAGCGAGAGCGCGGATCTGGCTCCGCAGCCGCTGCCTCTGCCGGAGAATGATCTACGGCGATGAGCTCCGGAGGTGGACGGCGGAGATGGACAAGCTGTTGGGTCTGTTTTTGTTCCCACATATCAATTGCTGCTCTCTTGGGAAACATTTTGACACCTCTTTTCAGTTCTGGGTATGATTCATTGATAAACAACTTCTAGGTCTGAGATTGAGTCATGCTATCACAATCCAGCTTTTGTTTTGCAAATTGATATTTTCAGGTCACATATGCAATATGATTGATTTGTATCTACTTCTCATATATGAAAGGAGTGTCTTCAATGTCAGTTGGTTGAATCTACTTCTTAAGCCAGCATTGCCTCTTCTTTTAGCTGCCCAAACTTGAAATAAGTGACAAGGTAATCTATGCAATGTTGAGTCCAAGTATGATAATGTGTAACTAGGTTGGATGAATTTGAGCCACTGAAATTTAACTTTGCTAGTTCCCATGGATTTGGCAAACAACAGAGAATTGGGAAAGATTATGGTTCCTTGGATTAGTAATACTTGTCGTATTCTTAATATCTGAGAAACCAACTGAACTAGTTCAGATTTTGCTAAAACATGCATCATATGTGTAATTACTCTGGTCTTAAGTTGAGCTCTCTTGAGGTATGATGCAGAATATGTACTTCATAGTCTGTGATGGGAAATGTCATGATCAAGTAGATGAAGTAATCAAAACCAAGCAACTAAGTTTTGTCAACAAACTCTAGCTGACTATTTAAATACCATAGAAACAAAAAAAAAATTCTGGTATTCAATGGATCTTGTTGATTGTTCTACTTTGCTTCTGCTTAATTAATGCATGGTCCCTGAGTTGATTTCTTTCTTTATATGCAGAAAATTATAGATACATCTTCAGAGAATTTATCTTTAATCTTCTGGTTAGAAACTCAGTTCAAAATCTTAAGTGCTATGCAGAATCTTCAGGTGAAGTGGGAATCGAACATCGTCAACAGGAAAGTCAAAGAATATCATCTACTTTATCGTTTTCATTAAACAAGAGGTGTAGAATCTTGTTCTTGCTTCATAATGTGGTAGAATAAAACAAAAAGGGACCTTTGAATTGGACGGTAAGAATTGCAGCTGTTATTGTGCATACTTCACATTTGGTTTAGGTGAAAACCCCATACAGGAAGCTGCATGACAAACCCAAAAAGAGATCTTTGGTATCTTTGATAGCAACCATAGACCAAATTTAGAAAGAACTGTCATCTTTAGTGGTCACGGCTTTGCTCCAGTGAAGATGTAATCTACGTGTTTTTAGTTCACTGTACATCACCTGGCACAGAAGCAGCATGAATGTCTACTAACATATTGTTTTCTTGTTTCTAGGCATCTTAGCATCACTTAAAGCCATCTTAGTTTATAATCATTTTCATTATCTCTCTATTATTTTTCTCTTCCAGCTTTTTAACCAGTGAAGCTTTCTGTATTTTAATGTTCTTTGGTTGTGTATGATATCCCATTAGAATAAAATCAAATGGGTTATCATATACAACTCATCCTTTTTTACTTGTTCACACAAATTTCTTCTTGCATTTGGCACCTCATGTTCTGGCAGCTTAGCAAGCAAAGCAGCAACCAATTTCAACAAATGTGAAAGTAAGTTTTCTCTCTAATATTCATTAACAGCTAGCATTAAATTAACCTGCTCAATGTCAATGAAGAAGAAGTTGTATATGTAGGTGCCCAAATCCAAGCACTTCAAATAGTATCAGTTCCACTCGCTGTTTTGGTCATGAAGGTTCAGTTGAGCCTCTACTTATTTCAGAGCACCGTGGCCTAGTAATGTTACAGGAAGATATGAAACCAAGAATTACCTGCAGCCAGTGCCAAAACCAGTTATCAATAACATGGATTTCCCAAATGGTTCGCTGCTCGTATTGCCAATCCATCATTAAAATCAAGAGAAATGACTCCTTGAGTAAACAGCAGAGGGTATCTTACCAAGTCACTGCTAACTCAATCAGTGCAGAGCATCAAAGATGTCTCCCAAAGCTGGAAATGGTATGTGGCAAAATGAAAAATTTGGCATCAGGCAGTTTTAGCCCCAAACTTGTTACTACACCAAATAAAACACAGTACGCTATCCCAACCATAAGGCCAAAACAGCGTGCAGTTCTTTGTGGGGTGACTTACAGCAAGAAGCGCAAATATAAGCTGAAGGGGACACTTGCTGATGTGAGGAACATGAAAGATTTGCTCATGAGACGCTTTCAGTTCCCCGAGGAAGGTATTCGTGTCCTCACAGGTAGACCCTGCATGTTTTTTTTTATCCTCATATGTTATTTTTGATAAGCCATTTTTGTACCTAGATTTAGGCAACTCGCTTATTTAGAAGCAAATAACACCAAACTTATGGTTCTTACCCATAAGACTGGGTCCTCCATTGTGTTGGAAGGAGCCCTTAACCACTGGGCCAACTTGAGTTGGTTCGATCCTCAGATGTTGAACACATGCATATTGCTGATGTGGGTTTCATTATTCTCCATGTTATCAATTCATATACCAAACTAGTAGTGGTTTTGTGTCTGTGAAATGGGCCATATGTGCAAGGCACTTATTAAACAGAAAAGTAAGAGATGATGAACTGGAATATAGAAGTCCAAGATGCTACACTGATGAACTTTTTTTTACAGACATACCATAGAATATAAGCTAACTTGGGTGTCTGCATATTTTGTGAGCTCCTTGCTCATCAAGTTCAAAACAACTGTCAACTTTGGAACCAAATTGTACAGAACTTGTTATTGTAACTTGTAATCATAATTAAGAAAATCATAATTAGGCTTATGGTATATATGGAACTTGTAATCATAATTAAGAAAATCTAACTGCAGATGAGATGGATAACCCACTTGTTCCAACAAAGAAGAACATTCAAGACTCCCTGAGGTGGCTTGTACAAGACTGCAGGTCAGGGGACTCACTGGTTTTCTTCTTCTCAGGGCATGGCTTGAGACAACCAGATTTTAAGGAGGATGAGCATGATGGGTATGATGAAACCATATGCCCTGTTGATTACATGGAGGAAGGTATGATCCATGATGATGATATTAATGACATGATCGTTAAGCCACTTAAATCAGGTGTGACGCTTCACGCTATCGTTGATGCGTGTCATAGTGGAACCATACTAGATCTTCCTCATGTGTACAACCATGCAGAGTAAGTGATTTCTTGTGCAACACATTGCATATGCTAACTGAGTAATCAACTAGTTCAGTTCCTATGCTGATAGAGACACTTACTTTGATGCATTACTTGTGTAGCAATATAATAACTATATGCATCTCTTTATTTTGAATATAGGCATAAGTGGGAGGATAATAGTCCTCAAGCAGGTGCTAAAGGTACTAGTGGAGGCTTGGCTATTAGTTTGAGTGCATGTGCAGATAGTGAAATTGCTGCTGATACCTCAGTGAGTTGCATTGCACCTATTTCTCATTGAAGAATTTGTTAAATTAGGTTACTTATCTCTTGTTTCCTGTAATTTACAGGCATTTGAGGGGAAGACTATGAATGGTGCTATGACTTACTGTTTCACCAAAACCCTCCAAGAAAACCCGGATATAACATACAGTGAACTACTCGATAAAATGCAGCAAAAAATCACTAAAGCTAATGAAATATTCTGCCTGAACAGTCGAAGACTAGCCAGATTTTATCACAGGCCCATATCACAGGTTAGACTTAGACTTGTTTCTTGCATTTTGTTATGGTTTCTTTGGAGACTTATCATTTTGAATTTTTCTGCAGGAACCTTTCCTGGCATCTTCTGTGAGATTCAATGTTAACAAGACAAAGTTCAGTTTTGGACCAGACATCGACACGTCTGAACTCTGAAGGACATATTAGGGTCGAGATCTCAGCGTTTGGCTTTATATTTTCTAGATACTACTTGTTTTCTTGAAAATAATTACTCTTGGTCATTGATAGAACTGTTTGATCCTTGTGGAAATACAAATACTGTTGAGTGATTCAAATATTCAGTCCTAGTCCTGTTTGGCCTATTCTTCTCACTACCTTTTCATATGTAACTTCATTCTGAAGATATATCATGTACCTTCTCCGTGTAAAGATTTGAAGCCTGTCTCAAAGTCAATGTTCTTTTCATGAGTAAATTTTATATCGTCATTGTGACTTAAACTTAACCACCAACTATGAGCTTTGCCTATAAGCTTCAGTTTCTATGAGCTTTCATAGACATTGATAAATAGGTAGAGGTTATGGATTGGTATTGAGAAAGAAAAGAAGGTTACTATATTTGTAATCTCTTAAAATATATCTTATTCTCTCTTGGGTGGGTAAGGGAATGAGATGAGAATCTACACCTTTTTTCTTCTCAACAAACTGCAGACATACTGTGTGTAACATGAAAGATAATTCTTACAGTAAACAATTATTATTCTGTAGCTCAATAACTCGATAACTCAATGGAACAATTATTAATCGGTAAGATGCTTATAAATCGGATTTGACATAAGATAAAATATCACTTCGATATTGGATTCCAGAGATTTTAATAAGATATTGTTATATGGTTGATTCGATGCAGAGACTTAATATGGCGTATAATGTGTTTATTTAATATTAACTATATGTATTAAATCTTTTCTGCTGTATCCACTTAGAATGGGAAAATATTAGAATCAAGTTCTCCAAATTGTGCATAGACTAACAGGGTGGAATAAAGCTAAAACCGAAAATGGAGAAAGTTGATTAGACTCATCCATGATTCCAAGGTTTGTATACTCTTAAATACACTACAATGCTAACAATTGGTAACACACACAGAGCACCTCTCAAGTGTACAGCTGTGTTCTCTCTACACAATACCAATTAAGCCAATACTAGTATAACAATGGCTAGTAGAAGAGAACTAAAGTGCAGAAGGTGCGGTAGCCAGGTGCTAGTGCCACCACAGGCGCCGGCGGTTCAGTGTAGGTTGTGTCGTGCTGTCACCAGGTTCCGACCCGCTGCTGCTCCTACTGAGCAGCCCATCATGAACTATGGTGGTGGTTCTGGCAGACTGCGACCCACGGGTGCTCCTACTGAGCCTATCATGAAC
>JAYMSU010000660.1:0-12689 GCA_036897765.1 Erodium chrysanthum | reverse complement strand
TATAACTCTTTTCTTCTCAGAAATAGACAATATAATTACAACTAATTACTAAAGCCCGTGACGTGGACTGTAGACGAGGGTAACACCGTAATTCAAAGCAATTGAAAGAGGAGGGTGAGCGCCGTTGTCGGAAGGGCAAAATGGGAAAGAGTGTCATAAAAGCTTTGACAACCCCAACCGTCTGGGCTGGTGCCCTGATGCTTTCAGTGTAAACTGAGGGCAAATCTGACCGCAGTCCATTCCATCAGGAATGTGACAGTGATAGTTGCTGGCCGTTGTCTCTTTCACCACAATTCCCAAACTACCCTTCCTCCACAATAAAACGATTCATGTTTTTTGTTAATTCAACTCAGTAGGCACTACTGTACAGTTGGTATTCTCTCACTGGTATTTTCCGAAAACGCGCTCTCTCTCTCTCTCTCTCTCTCTGGTCAGGTCAGCTGAGTTTCTCTCTCTAGCTGCTGCTGCTGTATCGCTTTCCTTGTACTCCTACCTAGATTCTGATTCCTCCAGACAATGCGAACGGTTTTCTCAGCCCTCTGATCTCTCTGCTCTTGAAATCTGAGCTCAATGGAAGCAGCCGCCGAGGATTGTTGTGTCAAGGTCGCCCTGCATATCCGGCCGCTCATCGGAGACGAGAGGGCGCAGGGCTGCAAGGATTGTGTCACTGTTGTAGCCGGCAAGCCTCAGGTACTCTTCACTCTCGCAATGCTTCTCAATCCGAACTTGCCTATTGCTTGCTAGTTGCTTCTCTGGAGATCTGGATCTTATGTTACTAAACAATTACTTGGACGAGTGGTGGTGCCAAATTGGGATGTTAATTATTTTTGGATCTGAATTATGTGGGAAATTTGGGATGGGTAATTAATTATATCGGTATACGTGTGAATTAGATGGAATTTTCAGTTGATTTAACTCTATTTCCGTTTATAAACTGGATTCCAAGACATTTAATTTTTGTTTTCCTTGGAAGAAGCTCCAATCATCCAATTTGGATATGTCTGAGCTTAGTTTGCTTTCTCTGTATATTAAAGTTGAATCCCTGGCTAAAAATTAAAATTTTAATTTCTGAAGGATTTTTATTTTTACCATGTATAATTCCACAAATTTCCTACCTTAGTAAATAAGAAATGAAGGAAAATCGTATAGGTCTCTTCAGTGTCTTTTATGTTCAGTACTAAAATTTTCTGAAATGATATTAGATGTGCAGTGTTGTATTCTTATGCTAATTTGAGATTTTGTAAGAGAAATTGGCGTGTCCTTTGCCTTGTGTTTTTATTATATTTACTTTTTAAATTTACACTGGTTGTGACTACAATGGTGCAGGTACAACTTGGTATGCATTCTTTCACTTTCGATCATGTCTATGGAAGCACGGGATCCTCTGCTTCAGCCATGTTTGAAGAGTGTGTTGCTCCACTGGTGGATGGTTTGTTTCAAGGATATAATGCAACTGTCCTTGCCTATGGTCAGGTAAATTGTTCTATCATGTCTTAACGAACAAAGGTTATGTATGTATGGCCTTTCACTTTTCCTCATTGTTTGAGTATACTGCAGACGGGTTCAGGAAAAACTTATACCATGGGTACTGGCCTCAGAGATGGTTGTCAAACAGGAATAGTTCCTCAGGTTATGAAAGCTTTGTTCAGCAAGATTGAAACCTTAAAGCATCAAACTGAATTTCAAATGCATGTTTCCTTCATTGAGGTTCGTTCAAGTGTTTCTTTTCTCAGTTTGGTTTTGTAGATATGCTATCTGTCTTTCTCTTGTATTTTTTATACGTCCGACATTAGTAGTATTTATTTCCTTCCTTAGAGACTAGTGTTTTATATTAGTAGCATCGATGCTACATGTTTCTAGCTTATCGAAGAAGATATTACATAAAGGGTTCACCACATAATGGCAAGGGTTCTGAAAATTTAGCTGTGGAGTTACAACTAATTAAGTTATGAAGTTAATGATGTGGTTACAACTATTTCACATTATTTAGCTTAGGTTTATGTGTTTTTTCATCTTAGTCTACGTACTATAGTTTCCTTAATGAGGTTAGTCCCAATGTTTTTCTTTCTTTTCGTAGGCCCTGAAAAATTGATAAAAATGTATACTATATGATCAGCACTCAATTCATTCTCCCTGGTCTATTGTTGAATGGATATTAAGATTGGCACTAGTTTAGAAAATCCATTTCAGTTACTCACTTTCAAGATATAATCATGTACCAGAAGTGATTTTGGGTTCCTACTGTGTCTAACTAAAAGTTTTTCATGCAAAAGATTTTGAAAGAAGAAGTACATGACTTGTTGGATTCTACTCCATTGAACAAATCAGAAACTGCAAATGGACACTCAGGGAAAGTAACCGTCCCTGGGAAACCACCAATACAAATCCGTGAAACATCGAATGGTGTTATTACATTGGCAGGGTCTAATGAAGTTAGTGTTAGTAGCCTAAAGGAAATGGCTTCTTGCCTAGAACAAGGATCATTGAGCAGAGCAACTGGGAGTACGAACATGAACAATCAATCAAGGTCAGTTCCAAATCTTGGATTTATTCCAAAATATGTATTATATCCTTTCATTTCAGAAATGTCGGCAAAAAATGTTATTTCTAGAGGGAAATTAGACAGCAAAATTGCAGTTTCTAAAGGTTTACTAAATCTAATGATAGAATTTCCTTGAACCTTCTGTAACAAGATGCATACTTTCCTCTAGGACATGAACTAAGATTCCTCTAAGCCAAAATTATTAATCTTACCCAAAAATAAAGGTCCATCATATTTAGATTATTTATGGTACTATTAACCATGCAGATCGTGTAGCCGGAAGCATTCTGTTGTACATACAACTTTATAGCTATTTTAGTCTCTTATCACTTAATGTACATGTTGAACTTATGGGTGTCTTATCACCAAATAAGGTATATAATGCTGTTGTTGGAAAAGAATGTTTACTTAAGATTTTTGGATGACATATATAAATGGAAATAAATTTTCAAATGGGTTCACTTTTTTGTTTAAATAAATCACTTTGCCTTTTCTGGTTACCTATAAAATACGCTTGCTGCAATCTATTAAGGTTTGGTGGTAAAATATAACATCAGATGTTAGTTTTATTTTTGGCTAATATTGTTGAAATTTGAAAACTTTATAAGAATCTATCTTTCTAAGGAACAATTTTTTTTTTTTCCAGCTTAACTCCCAAGCTTTCCCAAATACTTGAGTTTAGATCTATTACTTCATACATGAATTGGTCTACAAATTATTCTGCGTGATTCTGCGTTCCAGGTCTTGTTTGAAAACATCATGCTACATGAGTTCTTAGTTTCTTACTACCAATTTCGCATTACTTACGACTGGCTTTAATGACATTTCCATCTTCTGCTGACGTAGCCGTTCACATGCTATCTTCACTATCACATTAGAGCAAATGCACAAACTCAATCCAGTTCTTCCTGGAGACAGCAATCCTAGTGAGAGTATGAATGAAGAATATCTATGTGCCAAGTTGCATTTAGTAGATCTTGCTGGATCAGAGAGAGCTAAAAGAACGGGTTCTGATGGTCTGCGTTTTAAAGAAGGTAGGTTGCACTGTTCTTTTCCTATTTCACCCGAAGATATGCCTTCAAACGCATAATCACCTGAATTCTTTCTCCTTTTAAACAGGAGTTCACATTAATAAGGGACTTCTTGCACTTGGTAATGTTATCAGTGCACTTGGTGATGAGAAAAAGCGTAAAGAAGGTCTTCATGTTCCTTATCGAGACAGTAAACTCACTAGGCTTTTGCAGGTTTGTAACATTCAAACCCTATTTTCTGAAACTTAAGAATTGGATTATTTTATGAATTGTTAGTAAAGAAATATTATGGACTCATTTCAGCTCCTTATCTGAAGTGTGTATTGAATAATTAAGTATGATTGTTGATACAAAAACATCAGTTTTCCCCATCTAAGCATTGCGCTGTTACAAGGATGAATTTATTGCCTTCTGCTTCACGTATATAAAGTCTCTCTTTCTCTCTCTATCAATATTCTCCCCCCTCTCTCTCTATGTATATACACACACACACTTGTTTTGTATATTCATTACCTTGCTTAGACTGAGATTTATATTTACAGGATTCACTTGGTGGCAACAGTAGAACTGTTATGATTGGTGAGTTCTGATATTTTCTTGTCATAACAATGATATGTTTCTTATGGAACTAGTTTTTCTTCTTATATTTGTTTGAAGGCTTCTTAGTGATAAACAAACTTGACAAAACTTGTGAATTTGCATTACTTTATTCATATGCATATTTGTATGGTTGGGCTACAAATGTCACATGCGAGGATGGGTAGGATCCTCACTAGCAATTAGGAATTCACAAGCACAAGCACCATCACTTAGCAAATCAGTTTCAACTAATCTGAAAAAGGTTGATTTCTTACCTATATACATGTGCACTATTAACTACACCCTTGTAACCAAATTTGTCACGGTCCATGTCCTTTGGCTAAACATGCTGGCTCACAGTAGAACCACTTTCATATTCCTAGAAGGAAAAACAGGGAACGAAGAAAAGAAGTAGCTTTTCTATCAAGACTTTAAGCTTTTAACTTGTTGCTCATCAAAATTTGCTTCTTTTCAGCCTGCATTAGTCCAGCTGATATCAATGCTGAGGAAACTCTTAATACTTTGAAGTATGCAAATCGTGCTCGTAATATCCAAAATAAGCCTGTTGTAAGTTTTATTCAACTGTGTAGGCTTTATGTATTTACATCACCTCATCTAGAGTAATAAAATCCTTGCCTCTATGGAAGGTTGGTTTATGCATGTAACTCTGGTACATATTGTTAATTAGGTTAACAGAGATCCCATGTCTAGTGAGATGCTGAAGATGCGCCAACAACTAGAATATTTGCAGGCAGAACTTTGTGCACGTGGAGGAGGATCTTCATCCAATGAAGTAGAGGTATTTGAATTGAGATTCAGTATCTCTGATTTCTGTCAAGTGCTAGAATGAACTTATCATCTTTTCTGAAATTTTAGTTTATGTAATTTATCTTCACCAGTAGTTGATATATCAACTATGTATGATTTATTGATTCAGATGAGCTAACTTAATCCTTAAGATGCATAAGTTATTAACTCTCTAATCTTTTGAGTAGGGTCTTAAAGAAAGGATTGCTTGGCTTGAAGCTGCTAATGAGGATCTTTGTCGAGAACTTCATGAATATCGCAGCAGATGTGCTGTTGTACCAGAATGTGCAACAGATGACCAGGTATGTCCGTACACTTCTTATCCTTGGGAGCTTTTATGCTTTCCCTTCTACTTTCAGTCATGTGTGCCTGTGCGCGCATGTGTTTTTATAAGATCTACATTGGCTAAGATGCATGAATCTCTTACTTTACCTTTCAGGAAATAAGTTCTGTAAAAAGTGATGGACTTAAAAGGAGCTTAGACAGTATAGAATCGCCAGATTATCGAATGGGTGATGCTATAAATGGTACGAGTCATCTCTGGTTAAGAACTTAATTTACGTGTGAACATTCTTATCCTCTCTTTCATTTTATAAGTTTCAGGTTTGCTGTGTCCATAATATTTTTATGGTAAAATTGCCAATTTTAGCAGGTGACACCAGGGAAATCGATGAAGTTACAAAAGAGTGGGAGCACACTCTTTTACAAAACTCCATGGACAAAGAGTTGAACGAGTTGAATAAACAACTGGAGCAGAAAGAGGTGAGCTTTGCTTCGTGGATATCCATTGCATTAATTGTTCTTTATTTGTGTTTGTTAGAAACATTTTAAATGAAATCTTTAAGAAAAATTGGGTGAAGTGGTTACCAAACATGCATGTAAAAAATAATAATCCAAAAATATGATATTTGGGCCCATTTCTTGAACAACAAGTGTTGGATTTAAATTCATAGCTAATATATGTATCAAGATTGGAACTCAAGTTTTACTTGTATCTTTTGACACTTGAACTAATTATACTTCCTATTCCTATATATAGTCGTGGAACACACATGAAAACCAACCTTGAAATAGAAACTAGAAACTGATCTATACTGTTGGAAACAATTCATCCAAACCAATGGCCCATATTTTATATTAAAAAATAATATAAAATCATAATTTTACGAAACTACAAAAATGTCATCAATTATTTATTTAATCTCAACCATTCAAACATACAACCCAACGAATGTTAGTGGTTTGTAGTTTCTAGTTCAAGAAATGGTTTTCAGTTGATTGTTAATCATATATAGTCATTATTTATAATAAGCAATTAAAATTGATTTTTATTTTATAGGATTACAATTTATCAAACAAAATCATTATCACTACCCTACCTGCCCCGAAGAAAGTGCTCACTAGAATTTGAACGTCTGACCTCATAGGAGGTGAGAGTGCTCACATCACCACTTTGACAACCCCATCAAACAATTACTGTTTCGTATTTCTTCCAATAATTCTTTTATAGAATCTTATAGATGCTAAGATGCTTGGTATCTCTACATCTTCTGTTTTATGTGGCTATCTATGACCCTTATTCATAACATGTTGACAACAGATCTTGGTTGTGCAAACTTTGAAAGTTTTGAATAAGATTCCATGTCATAAGTAGTTGTCTTTCCATTTTTTATCTGTGCAGTCAGAGATGAAACTTATTGGAGGGTTAGACACAGTGGGACTAAAGCAACATTTTGGCAAGAAAATCATGGAACTGGAAGATGAGAAGAAAGTAGTGCAGGTAAAATAGAATTTAACGAACACATGTTCTGTTCTTTGCTAAAATTGATATTAAACTCACTGCTCCGGTACTGCAGCAAGAGAGGGACCATTTGCTGGCTGAAGTTGAGAATTTGGCTGCTAGTTCTGATGGACATACACAAAAAATGCAAGATGTTCATACCCAAAAGTTAAAGTCACTTGAGACACAGGTAGCCTTTTTTTCCTACCGAATAGTCCAAGTACTTGTTTTTTTGTATACTGAAAGGAAGGACACTTTTTGGTTACCCTTATTGTAACATATTTTTACAATATCTACACACCAGATTCTGGATCTCAGAAAGAAACAAGAGAATCAGGTTCAGCTTTTGAAACAAAAACAAAAAAGTGATGAAGCAGCAAAGAGATTGCAAGATGAAATCCAATACATCAAGTCCCAAAAGGTTGAATAAGCAACTTTGACTCCTATATCTATAACTCATTTGTCTTTCAGTATGTTATGGTTACTTTTTTGAACTTGTAGGTTCAATTACAACAAAGGATAAAACAAGAGGCAGAGCAATTTCGACAGTGGAAGGCTTCTCGAGAGAAGGAACTATTGCAGGTACTCTGAAATATCTTGTAAGGGATATGCTATTCACACAATTGTATGCAGTATATGGAAACCAGGACTACTGTATTTTCTTTTATTTTTTCATTTGAAGACAGACTAGACAGTATGGGATTATAATTGTTTCGCTATGTCTCATATGGACTGTAAATCACTTAAAGGAGAGATGTGTCAGCTCAAATATCATTTTTTGATTCTCTAAGCACCCACAAAACGCTATTCGTATGCAAATCAGTCCTTTCACCAGTTGAACTAAAACAGTTTTATGTTATATGATTTTATAGCCATTCTAATTTGTTATAAAACATTATAAATTTATCTGCCTTCTAAAGGTATGAGTGCAATTAAATTGGTTTTATACCCATTTCCATAGAGTTTATATTGACCAAACTTAATTTATGTTCTGAATGCTTCTCTTTCGCGATTATGCGTATGCGTAACAGTTACGGAAGGAGGGAAGGAAGAATGAATATGAACGGCATAAGCTGCAAGCTATAAATCAACGTCAGAAAATGGTTAGAACTCTTCTGTTTCTTTTGACTTTATGTATCCATCTAGCAGAAACGATAACAGGTGTTCACTAACAAACTTCTTACAATAAGGTTCTTCAAAGAAAGACAGAAGAGGCTGCAATGGCTACCAAAAGGCTAAAAGAATTGCTGGAAGCTCGTAAATCTTCAGCTCGGGATAGCCCAGGTATGAAGTAGATTAAAATTCCTCCAACAAAGTGAGCATGAAGTAACCATATTTCTGCATGAGTCTATGCACTGATCATTTCCTTCTATTTCACAAGGCTGCTATTCTTGCCACCCCATACTTCTGATTAATATATTGCTACTCTGAAATAAGACATCAAAAAGTTAGTTCTAAGCATCAGTAATCAGACAAGGTTTGTTTGATTGAGAATTTTAATTTGATTCCATTTTGCAGGAGGTATCATCAATGGAAATGGAACAAATGGGCAGGTAATAATTGGTTTCTCTCTATTTAACAATTTTGAAGTTGTGATTTAAATTTAACTTAACCTACTCCTCCAGAGCAATGAGAAATCCTTACAGCGTTGGCTTGACCACGAGATGGAAGTTATGGCGAATGTGCATGAAGTCCGCTTTGAATATGAGAAGCAAAGTCATGTGTACGTATTTAACTTATTTTGTAAATTAACTTCTCTTTTTTATTTTATCAGTGTGTAAATTAACTTCTCAGTTAAGCTATTGTGCTAGTTATGTCTTAACAATGCAACAATCCTCAGGCGCGCGGCATTGGCAGAAGAGCTAGCCTTGCTGAAACAAGTGGATGAGTTCACATCAAAGGGTCTTAGCCCTCCAAGAGGGAAGAATGGGTTTGCTAGGTATAACTTCCGTCAATATAGTTCTGCCTGTGGTTTCTTTTATGATTCACCAGATTAATCTATTATTTCATGTATTTTACTCGTCATTGCTTGTCCAGAGCATCCTCCATGTCACCAAATGCAAGAATAGCCAGGATATCTTCACTTGAAAATATGCTTAGCATAACTTCGAATTCTATCGTAGCAATGGCTTCACAACTTTCAGAGGCAGAAGAACGGGAGCGTGCCTTTACTAACCGTGGACGTTGGAATCAGCTGCGCTCAATGGTAGATGCAAAGAACTTGCTTCAATATATGTTCAATTCATTTGCAGATGCAAGGTAATTCCATTTACCAAGCCAAATATTTGTTCTCTGTTGTCAATGTTGTATGCTTTATTTGATTGTCTTGTAATGTCACAAATCCACCATGCATTTGAATCTTTTTATCTGCCCTTACTCAACATTATTGAGAACTGTTAGATTATATAGAGTAATAAGTGGGCCTTTAACTGTTGTAGCTTGTGAATGCGGGTGTGCATGAGTACAAAACATCTGTGTTTTTAACTATCAGCTTAAAATTTGTTTTTGTTGGTTTCACAACAAGAACATAGTTAGTAACTCTTGGAATTTATTTTGGTCTTGGAAAAGTTGAATAAAGTACTTAAGCAAGGCATAAGATCTTAAGTATGGAAATAACTTCCACAAGTTTGTGATCCAAGCTCCAGAAGGACAAATGATGGGGATGCGGTGGAGATTGATTGAAACAAAGAAGAGAAACCACCATGAAGTACACCTTAAGTAAATAATCTTCACCTCATTGCTCAAGGATATGAGGTGGTCTTTGTAATTTACATTCATCTAGCTGTTTCAGGGGCCATCTTGTTAGAGTTTGTTGCCCTGGAAAAGCACTGTACACAGGCATGGTTTCTGCCATAATGACCTGACCAGCGCTAGTGCTCAGTTTGAAAGGGAAGAAAAATAGATTCTGCAGTCACCTTTATCCAATAACAACAAAATATATTTAAAAGATCAGCCAAAAATATGAAGAAAAGTGTCAACCTATAATCCAAATTATGCAGGGAGCTTTAGTATCTATACTATGCGTAGTGTGTTTAGTAAATCCTTAAAAAATTCATTTAAGCTACCACTACCTTGTCTCCAGTATGTAAAAAATAATATTGGAAGTGTTAATAATATGAATTATTTTACTTGAAGAAATATGTTTTGCATAGTCAAAATTCTAAATGCTAGGTTTATGTTGTCTACAGGTGCCAACTATGGGAGAAGGGAATGGAAATCAAGGAAATGAAAGAGCAACTTAAGGAACTTGTAGGCTTGTTGAGGCAGAGTGAGATACGTAGAAAGGAAGTTGAGAAAGAGCTGAAATTAAGAGAGCAAGCTGTTGCAATTGCATTGGCCACTTCAGCTTCGGTATGTGTATTTTTTGTGGAGAAATTCTCTCCTCCCTACATTTTATGGTGTCTTTAGGGGTTATTTAGAATATACAACTGAACAAATAGCAAAGCATTTCAAGTACAAAATTGCATTTGGAGTTAGATTGATGCTTAGTTTAGATGCTTAGAGGACCAAGTAATAATTAAGTTGTGCTTAAGTGAGACTTTATAGACAACCTTTGGAGCTGTAAATCCCTTTGTTAAGTACCAATTTCAATAAATGAGAAAAAACATAGTTAATACTTTATGAAGTTTTGGACTGTTGATGCTAGCAAAGAAACACGTTTCTATTTGAGGTTGACAAATGAAAAAAGAAAGAGGAATAAGCAATCTAGCAGAACAGTAAAACACACAAAGAAGTTGGAGGACACAGAACTCATGTTGTATACAAAGATAGAAACGATGAGTGCAGGAGTGCAAAGCACAAATCTATGTCCAAAACAGATGTTTTATCTAAATGAAGTACACATCAAAAAGGAGTCGTAAACATCAAAGCTAAGTCTGAGTGACACTCGGCACTCTACCTATATTAGAAGAGAGAAGTGTTATCGACTCTTTATGTATGAGAGAGTCTTGGAGGCTGAGAATGTGATCCCTTCCTGAAGAGTGGGGATGCCTATTTATAGGTTTTTGAGAAATGTCAGTCTGAAAAGAGTAGGCAAATATTTAGGAGATGTGTTTACCGAAGTGTATGATGGTAGTGCGCTAGCGAGTTGCCCATGGGGTCGGTAACCTTATATGTGCCCAACCATGGTGCAATAGCATGCTCAGGGACTTCCACTACTAACCACTCGGGAGCTCTCACTTAGTGGTCCCTGGCCACGCACAACAATTACTCATTGTTTTTGTTTTTAGCTCTTACTGGTGTTGTTAATGTCTTTTAATGCTTGACAATTTCCATGAACAGGGGAATTCGCACAATTCATTAAAGCACTTTTCGGATGACATCGGCAGTCCCTTATCTCCATTGGCAGTGCCTGCTCAGAAGCAGCTCAAATATAATCCAGGCATTGTTAATGGGGCAGTACGAGAGTATACAGCATTTATAGACTCTACACGAAAGGTTATTTTACTAACCTGTTTACTACTGGGTGCAAATTATTTACTTTCCAGCTAAGAAAGTGGATTATTTGGGGCTAGTGCAGATGGTGCCAGCTGGGCAGTTGTCAATGAAAAAGCTAGCAGCCCTCGGACAATCTGGGAAGCTATGGAGGTGGAAAAGGAGTCATCACCAGTGGCTAGTGCAATTCAAATGGAAATGGCAGAAACCTTGGAAACTGTCAGAATGGATTAGGCACAGCGACGAAACGCTCATCAGGACAAAACCTCGTTCCCAGGCTCTGCTCAATGTAATGTGATGTTTCTAGTCACCGGCTCGTTGCTGTCTGGTGTTCATCTTTGACCCAGAAGTATACATGGCATGCAGACAAGCACACAGAAAATAGTGCAGGTAACTCCCTAAAATAATGGTGTTTATTGTCTCTATTGAATCGATTGATTGCATAAGCTTGAAAGGGACATATTTTCAGGAGAATGTTATTTATATCATTTTAAAACTTACTTCATAGTTGAGCAGATAAGATGATGGATATGGTAGTCTTGGCAGCCACGAACATGATCTGATGATTAGCTTGTTGGAAGTGTAGGGTATAAGAAACTCAACTTTCCTGCTTTAGGACAGGACAGGACTACTTGTATATTATTTATGCTTGGTCGACAAGTTGAGCTGCCCGAAATTTAGTAATTAACTTGGATAAAGTTGTACTTTTAATTTGATTGCAGTTGTTTTGAATTGGCTGCCAAGGATATCTACTTATGGATGGGTGAAGTCCAATTCGGCTTTGTAAATGTAGAAATTTAGTGTTTGGAGCATCTTGTAAAGGTAGGTGCTGCAGCCGGGTCAACCAAATAGTTATTAGAAGAAGCTCGGAGTCTGAAGGGTGAGATGGTACTAGTTGCATTACATGGTGCAAAATGTATCTCCAAAGTGGCCTTTAAGGTTCAGTATATACATTCCCAAGCATCAAAAACCACCTCAGAAGCTTTACCACCAAATCAAACAAGTCCTTTTTATTTCTTTATTTATGTTTTTGGGTTTTTGGTAAGTTTTTCTGCTGATTAAATTTGTATTATGTTCATGGTGTAAGCACAACATTGATTTTGTTCATATGTTACTTTTGTATTTACCGTCATATTACTGGAATAAGACGGAGAAAATTCTTTGTACTCTTGATGTGCGTGTATATGGACTTGGAAAGCAATTCTCATTGACAATGCAATTTTTTCCAGTTCGAACCTCTAATATTTTGGCCCGTAGTTTCAAGTTCAGGTTGGTTTCAGAAAATGTTGAATCCATCCCCATAGTAGCTACATTTTCTTTTTGTTGCCGCACAGCCTCTTAAGTTTTAAAAGTGAACACAATTTATTATATTTTTAGACGGGAAATTGGTCAACTAACCTTTATGTGAAAATCTTTGAAAGGTAGTCTTGGTCTTTTTCATTTGGACAAAATGACTATTTTATCCTTAATGAAATCCACCCGGTGCAGCAATTTTGACCCGGCCGAGTCGAAATCT
>JAYMSU010000659.1:0-12690 GCA_036897765.1 Erodium chrysanthum | reverse complement strand
GTAAAAGTCATATAATTCAACGCTAGTTTTTCTAGATTTCTCTACAAAAAAAATATTGTCCTTCCTCTCAATTTTTTTGAATCTATCGTAAATTTCACGTTCCTTATTTTTATATAAACAAATCAATTTAAATCAATACAAAAATGATTTGTCAAAAACAAATTAAAGTGAATGTACCGGGTCAGCCTGGTAAGCTCAAGCTTCCTTTGTCGGTGAGACAATATCCTAAAAGTTAAAAGTTACCATGTGGAACATCATGTGAGTTAAATGTTAATGGTCCTACTCTGTACTGTAACTGCATGTTCTCAGTTTAATGAATATGAACAAAAAACATAGACGACAATTGAGTTTTTCTTTCATGTGATATTCAATGTTTAAAATGTGTTAGTCAATATATATGTTTCTTTTTTTTTTTGAATACGATAGTCAATATGTTTCACGTGAGTTTTAAAAATGAATTTTCAGTTCATGTGATCTTTTAATAGTGAAAATCCAACTCGTTTGAAAACAAATATTTAGGGTTAGTGACACTAACATCCTTTCATAGAACCAGAAAAGGAGATGCTTGTTATTTTTGAATTAATTAAGGTTAGTGACACTAACATCTTAATTTTAATGAATCATATATAAAAAAAAATTCAATCATCAAATAATTTCTTTAATATTATAAATATTTGAAACGAACATAACGTCATCAAGGGTACTCCAACAATTCAAGGTTCAAGTCTAATCTTGAAGATTATGAATTCCAATATTGTTAGGAATGAATAGAATAAGATTATGAGTAATCATATATATAAGAATTAAAAAAACTAAACTAAAAACAAAAGGAATATATTATTTAGTCTGCATTTGAAAAATAGTATAACATTCGAAAGTTAATATGTAGAGACTAAAGCAAGGGTTGGGAAGAGATTCGAAGTAGTGACTTTAAGAGCATGAGCCTGGCTAGCTACCAAGGTGTTTCACCACGCGATGAGATTTGAATCCCTACCCTCATAATTATGAGTCTTGTGAGCCATCAGATCGTTCTATCTTATTATGAATAAAAGCACTAAGACAAAAGAAAAACGAAAATTGAGTGTGCACCTCGCATATCTATTTGTATTATATGTTTGGATTTTTGAAAAATAATTAATAGAATTCTAATATCTCGACGTATTCGGATTATTGAATAAAGACGGTGACAAACGCACATATAAAATAACTCAAGACAACCAAATATCTGCAAATCACAAATAACACACTTTATTGTTTCCACCAAGACCCGAATCCGGGTGATCAGGAGAGCAATAACTTCCTTAACCACTAAACTAACCCTGATGGATCTAATTTATGTTTTTAATTATACAAGTCAATAGGTATTTTTAAATTTGAAAACTTCAAAAGTTGACCGTTATCTTACAAAAAAAACATAGATACCTATTATTTGGAAAGCAAAATTGAAAGTGGTTTCAAGATACGTTGAGTACAAAGTGAAAAATACATTGAAGTATTAAGGTCCACGTACGTAATCCATAAATCTGTCACCATTAATTCATGTCACGTTTTGGTATATTAAATATTGAATAGGTCAAATTCAAGCTAGCCAGCCAAGTGTTAATAATATAACTAATAACCCCGTTTTAAACGTGGACTTTTCCCAAGAATTTTGGGAAGTCTAGACAAATTTGACCCGTCTAAATCAGTAATCGGACATCTTAACAACTAAGCAGCAGTTAATTATAAGGGTTGGATGAGTTATAGGTGGCAAATCATGATTAGCTAGGATTAATGGCACGTGACATAAATGTCATAGATGATGAAGAACCAAAGAGTGGTGCTGGTTGCGGGCGGTGGCTGTTTGCTGCAAAAGCTACACTTAACTGCCATTCAAACTTGCTTCTTCTTCCTCTCAACAACTAGCCAAACTAAACCAAACCAGTCTCTACTCGTCTCTCACCACCATTCACAACCATTTCAATTCAAGCACATTATATCTTTAAAGATAGCCATAAATAGATATGACTTTTGCTAGGAAGAAGCACCATACTAATATACTCTCCAAAACCATTTGGATCTCTCCCAACTCATCAAGAAACACTTACAATTAAAAATGGGGTTTGTGCACACCATAGGCAAGTACCAGCTTGGCCACACCATCGGAGAAGGCAACTTTGCCAAGGTCAAGCTGGCTGTGGACAGCAAGGATCACAGCCCCGTTGCCATCAAGATTATTGATAAGCACATGGTTGCCGAAACCGATCTCAAGTCCCAAGTGAGTTGCAATCTCCAAATACCTTCCTTCCTCTTTTGTTCATTTTTCTTCACTCCTGACATAACCATGGTGTCTCAGGTACAGAGAGAGATACGGACAATGAAACTTCTGCAGCACCCCAACATTGTGCGAATTCACGAGGTTGCTCTATTTTCCTAGTTCCAGATTTGGTGTTCAATAACGTCATTCCAACCCAAGTCCCTTTGCTTATTTCCTATGTTTGGTTATGCTTATGCCAACAGGTCATCGGGACGAAGACAAAGATTTATATTGTAATGGAGTATGTGTCAGGAGGGCAGCTCTCAGATAAGCTGGTACATTAAGTTACATTATCATATTTCACCTTATACCAATCTTGGTCTTGGTGTTGACTTTCCATGTCCTCTCTTACAACTTGTGCAGTCCTATGTTGAGAAGTTCAGTGAAGCAGAGGCAAGAAAGATTTTCCAGCAACTGATTGATGCAGTGGATCATTGCCATGACAGAGGAGTTTATCATAGAGACTTAAAGGTCAGCTAAACCTATGATTCCTAACCCTGTCAACTTAATTCCAAGACCATTGTTCAAACTAACCAATTATGAACTTGTCATCAGCCTGAAAACTTGCTATTTGATGGTAAGGGAAATCTCAAAGTCTCTGACTTTGGACTGAGTGCCCTACGCAAGGTACTTAGAATTCATAAAGACCTCTACATATCGTTCTTCATCCATATCTAAGTACCTAACAATTCATGGGTTTTAAACAGCCTGAAGGTCTGCTATCAACAGCATGTGGCTCACCTTGCTATGTAGCACCAGAGGTAAATAAACATTTAGTTTAAGATTTTTCACATACCTCATACCTGAGTTGTAATAATAAAGCCCATTGCTGAAGCTTCAATGTTTTGGTCAACAGCTGATACGGAACATGGGCTACGAAGGAGCACCTGCAGATGTTTGGTCTTGTGGAGTGATCCTCTTTGAATTGCTAGCAGGATATCTGCCATTTGATGACAGAAATCTGATACAGTTATACAAGAAGATATCCAGAGCAGAGTACACATGTCCACCATGGTTTACAGAAGAACAGAAGAAGCTCATCTCCAGAATATTTGATCCGGATCCTAGAAAGGTACAGCTCAAACATTCTGTCAGATAGTGTGTCCAAATCAGGATGGTTGAGAACTTGTGCAATAACCTATATTGTCTCTGCAGCGTATTACAATACCTGAGATCATCGAAGATCCATGGTTTCAAATTGATTATGAGCCTTCTTTCGGATATGACAGCGATGACAAGATTCACTTTGATGATGTTACTGCTGCATTTGACTCCTTCGAGGTAACAGCTCAATCTACTAACAATACAACCTAGACAGAGTACTGTAGTTCGAAGTTTTTAACTGATGTATATATGTATAGGAGAGTGCCACAGAAACAAAGATGCCCAAATCCCCAAGCTTCATAAACGCGTTCCAGTTGATAGCAATGTCTCATGATCTTGATTTATCAGGTCTTTTTGAAGAGGTAATAGTCTAGAATAGAGTAACTTCATGCGAGTTTCATTTGCAAGAATCAACTAATAATTCTCTTGATTTGTACTTAGGATGACACAAAGCATTCGACAAGGTTTGAAGCCAAGCATACGGTTGATGAAACTATACAGAAGATAGAAGCTGCAGCGACAGATATGAGTCTATCAGTAGAGAAGAAGAACAACTTCAGGGTAAATAGATTATGCATCTATTGCTAACTCTTCTCCTTGCATTGTTTTTATTATTCTGTATAATGAGTAGCCTTGTGTGCATTGCAGTTGAAAATGCATCCCAAAATGACAAAGATGACTCGATGTTCCAGATCATATTTCGATCTATCAGCAGAGGTAATTTTAATTCCTAAAAAATATATACTCTGATGGAAAAACAAGATATCAGAGTCTCACTCACCACTGTGTTGACAATGTCAGGTGATTGAGGTTGCTCCTACTCACTGTGTCATCGAAATCTCAAAATCAACAGGGGACCTAAAAGTGTACAATGAGGTAAGATGAACTTTTTTTCTCAGCTGCTTGCACCTGTTATGATATGTTTAAGCACCACTCTAATACAACATTGATGTTCAGTTCTGCAAGAGTTTGTCAAACCTGCTGATAGAGAAAGCAGTAGTGCCATTAGAAGATCAAGAAAGCAGAGCTATCCCAGAAATGGCATGGTAATATGAAAAAGCTAGTTCAGAATGGCAGAAACAACATAAATTGTGGCTGCTTGGCTGATTAGCATTTTTATAATCATGCAGCCCCGAACAGAATAATAATGAAGGCAATAAGGAGTCTTAACATTATTCGATCTTTCTTCCTACATCAACATACAAAGTGTATAAAGAGGTATGGTATACATATTCCAGAAGGGTGAGAGACACAAGTCCACGGTACAGTAAAAGGTGTGACGTTCAGAGAGCTATGGTCCTCTTACAAAAGTTTGTTTCTTTTGTTCTTTCTTCGCCACAAAAAAAAGAAGCAGAAATGTATTCAGTGTGGATATCAGAAGTTGAGGTTCTTCAACAATTTTTCTTCGTTCAAAAAATATATTCCTACAATAAGACGGCAGAGATTCTTCAGCACTGTTTATTTATTGTGTGTACATGTGTCTTCTGTTCTAGTCTTGGATCTTAACACAACTTGATAAAACAACATGAGGGCTTCAACTATCAACTTAAACTTTTAGGTAAATCGGACTGTCATATGATATTAGAACTTAGACAAATACTAGAACAGTCTAATGTCTTCAAATAAAAAGTCCACAAGATGATGCTAAGATAAGTGCAATAATTAATGAAGAATATCAACAAACATTAAGAAAGCTAAAGAGAATCTAGAAGTTGAATTACCTACCATCGCATCAAGCTACCTCCAGTCTTCTGCATCAAATTTCTCTACTTGTAGAGCAGTGAGCAAGTTTTGCTAACCAAGATAAACAGTTAAGGGCAATTGATTTTCAAATTTCAACATGCACAGGCAAGATGCGTAAAGCCATAGACTTCAACCAGCTAGACATGTGGATCACATAGTTGACACCAAGACAAACCCAATGATAGAACAGCTTCCAACCAGACAAAGTATCGTGACAACTCACTCAATCAGAAGCTAATCCAAACTCAGATATAATCTAAAGCCAGCTTCATGTCACATATTCAAGTGTTGGAGTCCCCTGACAACCTACCGAGAGGTTTTGGATGATAGGATGGATCTGCTCCTGCAAGTGTCAGTCGAATATATCTGGATGACAGGACAGGATATAGTTCGGTTGTAATAAAAAAGTAAGTTCAATTCAAGTAGAATTTTTTGTCTGATGTAGATGATCAGATATGACAGTACTTGATCAACAAAATGCAGAATCTCTGAAGATCAAATCTCAGCAAGTTAATAGTAGGAGTATTTTGGCGCTGTATACATGCCCATATTATACCCAACTGTGATCAGAATATACCTAGACAATGACTAG
Source organism: Erodium chrysanthum (assembly GCA_036897765.1). Classification (NCBI taxonomy): domain Eukaryota; kingdom Viridiplantae; phylum Streptophyta; class Magnoliopsida; order Geraniales; family Geraniaceae; genus Erodium; species Erodium chrysanthum. The sequence goes on along the minus strand of JAYMSU010000659.1, from coordinate 6,955 downwards.
GAAAGTGGAGAGTTGATCCCATACTAAGACAAATTTAGAACTACAGAGATAAGAGACAATGCACATAATATTTGAACCAGGAAATAATTGCCATAATTTTGATATTGAATAGCAATAGGTTGTAACAATTCTGCACTTAAACTAGGAAAAATGGTTGCAACAATTGACAAAATCACTTACGCCTCCGTACTAGCATTGGATACATCACAACTTAAATATGATAATATACACAACAATGGAAAAAAGAAGCAATCTAACCATTTATATATCACAAATTCGAGGACATCAAACTCTCCAACAACTATGTAAGGAAGTTATCTATCATATGAAAAACCACATCCGCGCCATCAGAATTCAGCCAATAGGTTTTCACCTGAACAATCGAACAAGATTTCAAAATGTGATCCAGAGAGAACAATACAATTCAGAAATTTGTATGTCAAGTGTTAAAATTGTTCTGATGATAGAAAATCACCAGGCCAAAAAAACTTGCCTGAATTGTACTGTGAGCAACAAGTCGCTGTGTACTTCGTCGAAAGCTGACATCAACACGTTCCCAAGGTACTTGACTGAGACCTCTAATCATCTCCTCTATACATAGGACAAGAGAGTTGTTAGTTAGAACCCTGAGTACTAGCAGATGGATTAAGAATTATACCTTGAGATAAAGTAAGAAGTATATGAATACAAAAAAGATACTGTAAAGAAGTAAACCATGAAGTATAAGTATTTAAATATCAAGGTCATTTTCACTTCAAAATGATTCATGAGATACCGACAAATACAAGCATGTAACAAAGACAAAGCACAAGAAAATATTGTAAGAAAAGATGATCCTATTAAGAAATTCCACATTCAAAAGATACATCTTGTTCAATAAGTATATACTGGTGAAGTATACTTATAAAGTTCCAATGGGCAGAACATCATCACATATGGCCAACATTCAGCTATCAGCTATCAGCAAACAAATATCAAAGGGTAAGACCTCCAATCTTCAAGATGTGGACATAAGTCTTAAATTGAAAAAGGTCCTCCAACTTCATCAGAATTGATAAAAGACCCATACCCATCATTGAAGGTGAAATGGGAAGGCAAGACAGGTGATAAATCATCGATTTGAATTTGGTGATATCAAGATCCTTTACAATGCTATTCAGTAGTTACTAATACCGGGAACTATGGTAAACCAATAGAGGAAGCAAATAACAAAAAGGAAAAATAAAATAATATACGCAGGTTTTCCTGAATTCAGGTTTCACTCTTAACATAAGTTCTATTGAGAAACTAATGAATCAAAAGCAACATTGCTCTCACTGTTCGTCTTTACATCCCTTTTGTCTGCCATTATTATCTCTTCCAATTATAATCTTATGTTCATAGCCTTGTGCATCAGGTCAATTCTTATTCCCCCCCATAAATTCTGCTACCACCAAGATAGAATAATCACTCTTCAGTTAATAATGTTGTAATCATCTTCCCAACCTTTGCTTCATCCTTTACTCTCTAGTCTTGATGATATGATCTTACAGTGGTTACCTATTTCACAGCATTGTCATCTGAGGTATTGGAATTTTGAGATGTTTGAACTCTTCTTAATTTAAGATTTTCTCAAGAGGTGCATTTCTTCAGTAAGTTCTAATTGAAATTGGAAATTATCTAAAGGACAACTCTTGTACCAAATATCACATCGAGCATACATTTGCTATTGAGAAGAGATGATTTGTCCAAGCCACCAAAAGTTCCTCAGTTTTCAACTAGGGAACTACTAAAAGGATTTAGATTAACAATACTGAACAGCTATAGTAGGTCTATCCTACAAATTCCCTAAATTCCTACTATTTTAAGTTCAGTAAGTAGCATCTACAATCCCACATACAAACTCATAAAATTCAAGAATCCATTAGCAATTGTAGGTGCATATCCATCTCTACGGAATAGCTAACAAGTCAAGTTTAATAGGCTAACAACTAGAAACTTTATATGACGCATGATAAGCATTATCATCAAACAAATAGAAAGTTTCCAAATGTCCATATTCAAGAGTAAATATAAGTACATTTTATCAAATTTTACAAAAAAAAAAAAAAAAATCTTTTACTACCCCAAGCCTCTCTTAAGACATATGGGGAATCAAAGGAACAGAGAAGAAAGAATCTAAGCAATAAAAGAATAGGCTTAGAGTTGAGCCATCCCATCTAATGATGCCACTTTATTAAATATCACTTATACCCACCCAAAAGAATTTGTGGGGGAAGAGTGCTTCATTGAATCTATGAAATTTTACTGGGGTCCAACTTTGATTGGTTGGCTTACTCCAAGCCAATAATTTGCTGGCTTAGGTTCTACGAACTCTATGCAAAAATCATGAAAAAACTAGCATAACATTAGTAGTATTGGGACAAGATTTCAATGACTACAAAAAGTGAGAAATGACAAGGAATGAGAAGCTTCATATACCTTCCAAGTCAACCTTTTGGTTTGCAACAGCAACAGATGTGTTGTTATTCATAACTTTGGGCCTTTCTTGCTCCACGTATACTATGTGTGGATATTTTTCATCCACTACAAGCAGATTGGACTGAAATAAAAAAGGAAGTTAACGGAGTATGATTCATAATAGAGAGGAAAGAAACACGACGAAGAGGGCAGCATGCTTCCTACCTTTGGAAGTTCATGTTGACGTCTGATTGATGATGTTCTCCACCCAACCATATCTTTATGATTTGTCAAGTTGAACATTATGATTGAAATGCAAATAATACTTTTGTATAAATAAGCTACACATATAGTTCAAGAGCTGATTTCTAATTCACAAAAGGATACGGTCATAATTAGCATTTGCATATGCCACACGACGCTTAAATGCGCGTAACGCTGACCTACACATTGAGAAGAAAAGGCATCATATTACTGAATTGTAATGGCTAAAATCTCAACTCTGGGTAATTGTTTAGTGCCATGGATGCATCAGAACTAACATGAATTTTAGGTCATTTGAATCATCAACCATTCGAAGAAGAAGGGGAGGCTTCCCATCATCATTATCAGTAAGGAAGAGATGCTTCCCTGACCTCCCAGCAACCAAGTGCGCAGTTTGAGATGCTTGTCTCTCAAGAAATGGAAGACCACAGAGGAGTGGGAGCTGTAGCAATAAAGACAACATTGTAATTACTAAGATCATTGAAACAATCAGAACAAACTAAAAAATAATGAACATAACACAGGAGTGACAATGAACTTCACTGCTCCTTTGTCCATATGGATAAAGATTTCCTTGCAGAAATAGTGAGGAACAATAGCCAAAAAGCTATAGAAAGCGTGCCAAGATAAATAGCTTATGCAAGCACACATATGTGAAAGTATAAAGGTAAAAGCTTATTTACATTGAGGATATATATGCTACCTGTTTATTTCCCCTTGAACCAAGATGTGGGGTTGCAAATGTTATAAAGTTCATGGGTTCCAATCCAGCAATTCTACCTTTGCAAGGCTGCTTAAGACATTGGGTCGAACAACTAGTGTGATCATCCATTGCAGGATCTATGATTGGGAGATCTTCATACAGCCTCCCAATAGCATACCTTGCAACAAGCCCCCCTAAAGAGTGAGCAACAAAGGAGATCTTGCGCGCCTCAGGCCACCGCCTAGCAACACCTAACACCTAGATCAAGCAGGAAAAAAGAAATCAAGAATTGGATAACAATGCCATAATATTTCTTAAAATTAATCATGCATAAAGCAAGAAAAAGTTTGCGCGGTTAAATTTGGTAAGTTAAGGTTTAACTTGAATAAATTAAAACAAAACTACCATATACCTCTTCAGCCAACCTCTCACCCATCTTGTCGACACCATGAAATGTCAATGTTGCTGAGTTGCATTCACTGCCTGCACAGAGATACAGAGTCAAGAACAAGCACTTCTAGCTCTGGATTCAAAACATACTGAGTTAGAGGTTGTTTCTCCTTCAATCTATTTGTCCATAGGCAAGCACAACTTTGTCTTCCTATTTACAAAGAACGTTGCTAAGCCTAAAAAGACTCTTTCCCTATTCACATGACTGTTTCCTGATGAGAATCTACTTCATGAATCCTCACAGTAAGATCAACAAATAGAATATTAATTTCCTTTAAACTAATATTATAAATTCATATTTTCTAAGTGGTGATTTTACATAATCCTACTTTGTTATAAATGCACAATTTTTGCAATTTACAGGATATATTAATTATCATTAGTCTACATTTGCTAGCTATTTCAGTATTTCTATTTTATTCATATGTTCGAATAGAACCAATTGATGTAGGCAAAACAGTTCTGAAAGGAACGTGTAACTGGTGCCCCATTATATTATAAAGAAATCTTCAAAGGCATAAGGAAAGGAGAGACAATCAGTGAGAAAAAGCACTCACGGTGCACAATTACTTTATCGGGGAGTTTCTTCACAAACTGCCCGGCAGCATATCTCCAATCTGCAGCACTGAACAGGTGGAAGATGTACATTAACATTTTTGGTAAACAAACACATCCCAAGAGAATAAAATAACATCAACTTCATGCAATAAACTTGAAATGATATGAATGGCAAAAGCAGCTCAAGTAGACGATAGACTTAAGGGTTTCCAAAATTAGGATAAATAATTGATATGTGTTATTCAAGATAAAATATCACCTATACAAAAAAACAGAATGCATAGTACTCATGGAAAGACTATTCAAACTCACGAACTAATACACTAATAGATCATATTCAGGCTTTGTGAAGTGAAATCAAAGGTGTTTTGAAGAAAAGGTGTTGAGGATAAAATGGGTTACTCTCTTTCTCGCTGTGTGTGTGTGAATGTTTATAATGCTCTTTGTGAGCATTTTTTTCTTCTCCATATCAAAATGACTCAAAAAGAAGCTTGAATTTGAGCAGTAGCACCAGCAGTCCTAGCTGGATCTCCCTCTATTTAACTGCTGTCTAACTGATAGAGATAATCTTACAGCATAGTTGCACACCCTAGAGCAAGCAGATACAGCTGCATCTCATTTACATCTTCTGATTAAAGTTCAATTTCCAGATCACCCACTTACGTACCATGACTTGAGTACAATTCTAGTTATGCACTACTAAATTATACAATCATCTCTACAACTAGTACCAAAATTTCCCATTTTTAATCAAAACTGTAGCAGCTATTCAGTTGACGCAACATTTCACTACAGACAATTTTCAACTCCAAATCGAAAAGAAAATGTAACATTTCAAAATTGCAAACCATATAAGCAAATTGAGTACCTCCCAATGATGCCATTAACCATAATCACAAGATGATCAGGAGACCCGGTCTTGCTCTCCCCCGCGACAGCTCCCGAATCAAAAACATCTTCGCCGCCGCTACCGTCGGCCTCCACCTTGAGACTCTTCTGCTTCTGGTTATCCGAGAAGCAGCCTCTCCCCAGTCGCCGAAACAGCTCCATCTTGCCACACCTATCCGCAGAAACAGCCAACTTCACTACCAGCCTCGGAGCTGCAGGACGATTACTCCGGATCAGAGCGGCCGATTGAGAGACTGGAGGCGGAATCGGGACACGTAGTGGGTTGCAGAGCAGGGAATTAACGGCGATCATGCGGGGCAAAGAGAAGTGGAGAGAAGCATCGAGAAGCGAAGCAGGCACTGGGAAGAGCAGATAGGGAAGAAGGGTAAAGTATTAAATAAATAAATGGAGATGGGGTCGAATTTGGCGATGTGGGCAGTGGTCAAAGGTCAGGTGAGAGAGAAGCTTCTGGGAATGTCTGCTGCCAAGTTACTGTCTTTGGCCTCAGATTCGGAAATGGAGAGAAGAAGAGCTCTGATTACGGCGGCGAAGAACGGCTGAGAGTGAAGAAGAAGTTGCGAATCCAAATACAGTAGCGGCGTCAAGTGGTGGCGGATCGGGTTCAAACATTCCTTTTCCGCTACGCGTTCTGATTCATGTGAAAATTGTGTATTTTTCAGTTAGAATCTTAGCACACGTTACGTTGTGCCGATTTATGGACGGTGAATTTTGTTTAATTATCATTAATCGACTTTGTTTAATTAAATGAGTTATGCAATTGCGAGCATCTCTAAAAACAAGTATATTATACATTGTTTAGGAATAAGTTCAAATCGAATAGCAGCAAATAAAGTGTGGCAGTGTATTTTTAATAGTTAAGTTAGACCAACCCTATGCTATTTTGTGGACAATAATTGAGGCTATCTTTTGTTAATTATGCATTTAGATTTACTAAAATGTCCTCCATGTTTATTTTTTATTCAACTAATCCAACCACCGGTCATACAAATCCATCATTTAAAGATTTTATTAGATTCAGTCTATTGACGAGATCTACTAATCTAGAGTCGACCAAATAGTTGTTACTATATAATATGCGATTGTATATAAATGAAAATGTCCCTTGTAACAGAAGGCCCATTAGAGCAACTGCAGCCCAGTAATGCTTGCGCACTGCTTGCTGTCCACGCAAGCAATTGGTGGGCCCATTTAAGGAAATCTAATGAGCGTTAGCGCTATGTAGAGCGCTGGCGCTTGTTGCCATTTTTTATATTTTTTTTTCTTAAATAATATTATTTAATGCATAATCATCATCAACAACTAATTATTTTCATTTTCTATAATATCAAACATTTTTACAATCATATATTCATATGCACTTGTGATATATATTGAGAATAATAACATTTTAATATATTGAGAAATAGTTAAAATTCTACTTTTATGTGCTTTTGATATTTGTGAATAAAATTGATGTTTTGTTATTTATGGATGAATTGTTTGAAAAAAATTATCACATATAAAATAAAGTATTAAAATAAAATAAAAGTAATGAAATAAACTAATAATAAAAAAATAAACCTAGCTCTATCTTAGCGTTACCCCCATTGTGGATAAAATGTTAAACATCACTAAAAAGAAATTTCTCTATCT
>JAYMSU010000658.1:0-12690 GCA_036897765.1 Erodium chrysanthum | reverse complement strand
CCCATCCGTCCCGCTCCCGCTGGCTGGCACGCTCCCGAGCTAAGCGTGCTCCCTAAATATGCCCGATGTAGGTGGTCTAATGACCTGTCTTATTAGCAGTCTTAGAAACAAAACAAACAAAAACATCTAACATAGTAGTCATAAAGGCTTTACAATCTGAAATCAAGATCCCTAACGAGCTATCCCAGAATTCATCTGTGCGAATCGCGTAGACCACATTCTGACAATCTGATTCTAACCGCACATAGGTCCATCCCTGTCCAATAATCCACACAACGCCTCCCGTATTCCAATAACCTCGACTAACTCAGTGTGTAAACGTTTCGACAACAGCTTGTTTCTAGCTAATATGACATGACATGAACTGTTGCTACATATCATATCTCATCTTAACTGACTCGTATCAACAAATAATATCTAATACGATTTTTATTTGAAAGGAACGACAACATGAGCATACTTGTTGTAGCAAACAAGAATAAGACGATGACAATCCTGAAAACTCCATTGAGTACCTTAACAAGAACAAATCAAACTCCAGTTCATGCAAAAATTAGAGTAAGCCAAAGACACATCTATAGGCTTACAAAACCAAACCAAAGTGAAAATATTCCTCCTAACAAAAGAATGAACACAGATTTATATCGAATAAACTCCTAACCTCTACCGCCTTTCGTGCTTGCCATTCTCTTCCTCGTCATCACAATCACGCTCGCCTGGAATAAGAAGCATAAGCCATAGCAGCCACAACAACAGCAGCTCCAGTCGATCCCATCATAGCCAACATTGGCCAATGAGCCTTCTTCGCTCGCTTCCCGCCACCACCAATCTCCCTATCCATAATCCCATGGACAGACTCAACCGCCTTCTCCTTCAGCAGGTTGAGGGCCCTCTCCGCCTCTCCCACTTCCTTCTGCATATGCACCATCTTCAACTCAATAGCTCTCGCTTTATCCCCCGATAGTTTTAATGCATTTGTCATTTGGTCCTTCTCCTTAACGCACCGTGACAACTCTGCACCGTTCCTCGCGATCACAAACTCCAGATCCTCAACCTTCTTCATATGCCCAAGAAGCTCCACCTCCTTCTCGTCGAGTATCTCCCTCATTCCCTGCTCGACCCTTGTCTTCTCGCTCTTCACCTCGCTCCCCCTCACTTCCATAACCCCGATCTTCCTCTCCATCTCCCTAACCAGCTTCTCGCCACTGGCCTTGGCTTTCTTCAAGTCCTCGACTTCTTTCATCAGATTCACAACCCTTTCCTCTTTCTCCTCTAATGTGTCCTTCAGCTCTGACATCTCGAGAATTGCTTCTTCCCCTTCGGTCATTGCTGAGATCAGGTCGTGGTGGAGCTGTGTGACCTCTACCTCGAGGTCGGATGCTCTCTCTACAATGGACTCCATAGCGCTCTTTCCTTCCTCCGCCACCTCGATCTCTATCCTCATCGCCCCCAACTTGTCATCCAATGTCTCCTTCTCTTTCTTCAGCTCATCGATCTCCACCACCATGTCCTCGAATTTTCCATTGAGTTCTTCGTTTTCATGCAACAATTGGGTTTTCTCCTTCTCTAAGGCTTCGATCTTCCGCATCAGTTCAGCTCCCTTGGCCTCGCTTTCACTATCGAAGAAATCATCCCCCTCCGTGTCCTGATGACGGTCAATATTGTCATCGGCCATGCCTACAATGCAACCAATTAAGGGAAAGAAATGGCATAGCTAATTATTCAAGATCATCTACTAAGAATATAACAACCCAATTACTGCCAACAAAATAAATCACCCAATTTTGGGGAAATTATTGACACAATAAGTCCTATTGGATTCTAACATTGCACAAAAAACTCCTATTCAGTATGAAACTATGCACAAAATTTCCAGAACCTTAATCTGATGTTAGAACTCAGTGTCATAGCGAAATTTACAAGGAAATAAGAGAATCATATCTAAAAACGATCGATATAGCACATTTTATTTACCTTGTGTTTGGCAGGAGAGAAAATGATGGAAAATCGAGTACTAAAAACGAAGCATAACAAAAGTTGGGGATTCAAACATACACATACAATTGATTAGGATAGTGATTAGGGGGAGAGAGTATAATCCAATAGAAATGAAATCAATTGGTACAAAACTAAATGTGATCAAGAGGGTCTTGAGAAAAGAAAGAACAAATGCATTTTCTCGGGAAACTTTTAAATTTTCCGAGAAAATTGTAAGGGACAGAAAGCGATAAGTAGAGAATTTGTTTACCTTTGTGATCGCTGGAGCTGGTGATTCTCTTAGGGTTCTACGTTCTGTAAATGGAACTATGCCTTTGAGACGATCCCAATTTCGATAATTCTTTAATATGCACGTGTTAATAGGTGTGGACCTATTATTTGGTTGCCACGTGCTAATAATAATTTCAATTCTCATTCAAATAATTATTTTCAAAGACCGTTACTTAGCATATTAAGATCAGATTTTAAAAACATTCTTATTATTTTTGAACTGGATTATGTCTGAGTACAACAAAATAGGTTATACATAAACTTATATGGAAAAATAAGACAAAATAATCATATTCAACTAATAAAATTAACCTGTTAAGATCTGGCCACACTCAAGATCACATTCAACTAACAAAATTGACCTCACAGATGATGGTACTCTTTGAATAAATGTCCATCCCAGAATGCTATCAAAATAAACAATTCTTCCAATAATAATCGATGACAATCCTGCTAACAAGGAGGATAAAATTGACATTTCATTTTGAACCAATGTTGGTAGTATGACAATTCCCATACATATCCTGAGGTTTACACCCAAAAAAAAAAAAGCAAATCCTACAACAACCTCGATCCCCCCTCACCTCTTTTTACACAACCCGCCTCATGAAACTTCCCTCCTTTATAAAAGAGCCCATGTTCGGGTTTTTGTTTAATACATCCTCGTCATGCCATACTGAACTGCCCCGACTTTTCTGTCATCGGTATGTTCCATCTTCTTCACTCCTGCCCGTGTCATGAAAAAGGGGTTGTTGTCTATGTTAATGGCTATATCCGGTGCTACTTTGGCTGACATGCCACATTGAGGGGCTGGTTTCATCTGAGAGGAGGATAAGTCCCCACCAGCCTCCCCCATAGATCTTTCTAGCTTTCCCGAGCTAGTCCTACGGTAAGAGAATGCAGGAGGGGCAGCCTGTGGAGGGAGGACACTACTCCTCACAAATGTTCTTGGTTCATTACCATTCTCATATGGTGCCATGGGTCCTACAACTTTTCCTGGTTTTGCTGGTCACCAGAATATGTTAACTATGGAACTTGGTTTATATACTATAATGCTAGAAGTAGTATCAGATGTCACTAACCCATTGAGATTCTTTGTTGTGCATGTGAAGTTCTAGGTAAGGTCATTGGGTTCTTATTGTATGACTCTTCTGCTCGTTGCTCCTTAGGAGGGACTGGGTTTGAATGGACAACGGTAGACCTGCATGCATCAAATATATAATGATTTTCATCGTAATGTCAACCACTCCAAATGCATGATTAGTCATGGAAATTTTCAGTGTAGGATTTTCCTCGGACCAATTTAGATCACTACATGCATTGGCCATCAGCATCTCAAGTGAATAGAGGTTAGGATCTATGTATCGCTGTTTAAACATGGCATCTATGGTAAAGCTTTTGACTTCATAATAAAGGTTTATATATTAGGATATATGCATTGCGCACAAATACATTAGCATCTATGGTAAAGCTTTTGACTTCATAATAGAGGTTAGGATCTATGTATTGCTTTTTAAGCATCGGGGTACTTGATTGAGAAAGGTACATACTTAAGGGTAGCTGAGTGAGATTATCCTAAAGTCAATACAATTTTGTGTCTGGTCAAAGTTCTATAATGATTAGAAAGATGAGAAAATATTTCAAGTCAATGAGGAAAAGCACCTACCGAGGAAGAGATACATGCTTTCTTTCAAGTGGAATTACAGGTCCACTTTTCGCACCATTCTCCTCGAGATGAGCAAATTGTTTTCTGAATTGATCAACAGCACTGTCCACAACATTCCCGTTAAAATTAAGATAACAAAAAGAGTAAACAACCTCTGGTAATAGTAGTTGAAAAGCAACCGGCAAATCACCTTGGATAGAGAAAATTAGTCCTCTCCGTTCCGTTCAAATAGTCTTTTAGAAGTTGAGGATGATATTCAAGTATCTCCCTGAAGATTAACTCACGTAAGTCCTCCTTTGTAACCCGTCGCCTTTCGAATTCAAACTCCATCTTTGTGATGGGCTGACAAGAAGGCTCCCTCTCAACCTTTGCCAGACCCTTGAAATAAGGATCCACTAGTGCCTAAGATACACCAAACAAAACATATCATGAGTAGTCACTCACAGTGGAGATTAGATTAATGTTAAAAGAGTCATTATGAAAGTACCTCCTCAGCTGTTGGCCGGTCCTTCGGATCAAAAGCAAGCAATCTTTCCAATAACCGTAGAGCTAAAGGGTCTGCATTTGGAAATTTATGTGCAAAGGAAACAGGCTGTTTTTTCCTCATGCTAGTTAAGTATCTTCTCGCCTTTTCATTTCGAACCTGCACAAGGAATAATGTACCGTGCTGGTAAATATAAACTTCAAGATTCAACAATATGACAGCTTTTTATAAGAGAAAATTAGAAGTGCCTACCCGAGAGATTGTATCTAATGAAGGTGTCCCTAGCATATCTGTCATCAGATCCAGCTGATGAACAACATTTTTCCCAGGAAAAAGGGGTTTTCCCGTCAAGACTTCAGCAAATATGCAGCCTATACTCCATATATCAATTGCAGGTGTATACTGCATTGTAGAATTAAAGCTTACACATGAATATTTAAACAATATGCATGTTTTAGTGAGGTTTTGATTGTATACTCTGAATGTGAAGCCATACCTTAGAGTAAAATGATCCACACAGCTCTGGAGCTCTATACCATCTAGTAGCAACATAATCCTATTATTGTACCAAGAAAGATGGCAAGAGTTAAAAATACATGGGAAAATGGGGGTAAAAGCAATATTATTTCATGATGACAGTAAGCTGGTTGATGAACACGACTCCAATGTTTTAAAGCAAACATACCGTCCAAAATATAGTTGTAGGCGTGTCATTGAATGCAACTCTTGCTAACCCAAAATCACAGATTTTAAGTTTACAATTTGCATTTGCTAATATGTTCTTTGGTTTTAAATCTCGATGGTAGACATTTGCTGCAAAGAAATAGCCAAATCATCAGATATGTTCCACATTTAATGAATCTCTAGCCTACCCATTTCATTCCCAATAGAAAAGATAAACAAAATGTCCTAGAAGTAAAGGGAAGAGTTAAAAAAGTCAAGCCAACTAGACTTCAGAGAGCATACAAACAAAAGCATTACCCTTGCATGAGGCATACTAAAAATAGTAGTATGAGAAAAGATGACATGGTTGTATATGAGTATATAATACAGAACTGTGTGTGCTAAAAGAAATTAGCTTGCAACTGAACAACCCCACGTGCCCCATCACATGCAATATGACAAAACAGGTAAAGAGACCTGTATGAATATACTTCAATGCACGAAGTAGCTGGTAAAGGAAAAATTGATAGTGCTCGCGAGTCAAGTCATCATTAGCTTTTATTACTTGGTGAAGATCTGATTCCATGAGTTCAAACACAACATAAATATCTTTGAACTCCCTCCTTGAAGGGGGGAGCATAATGTGTTTGATTTCAACAATGTCAGGATGTCGTAGAAGCCTGAGCAACTTTATTTCACGAAGAATCCGAGCAGCATCAGATATATGCTCAAAGATATCATGTATTTTCTTTATTGCCACCTTCTCCCCAGTGTGTGTGTCAATAGCTGAGCAGACGACACCATAACTTCCTTTCCCAATAACTTCCTGAATTTTGTACCTATTTGCATCACCATATTCAGAGAAGAAGTCCAACTCTGCTGAGTTCTGCACCAGATACAGAAACACATTAACTTTTCAAGATATTACATCTTTAGAATAAAATTAAGATAATAATGTGTTATATATATGGAAAACATGATCACATGCTGGCACACATTTATTATGATTACCATGCAAAATTTATGAATATCACAAATTTTCTTGCGTGGTATGGTACGTACACAGGTTTTTAAATTTGTAAAAGAGACAAAATGTTGTCCTGAATGGAATATACCTAAGTTTAAAAATCTCTGAAGTGGAACAATTATGTTACAAGGAAAAATCAAAAGATCTTTCCTTCCAATACTCAGTGGTGACATCAATGATTCAACCAACCAACATTTGAATGAACAAGAATGGAAAGAAAAAAAGAGAAGTAAATACAGATACATATGTAGCATGAAGTTAAGAATATTGATACGACTACATAAACATTATATACAAACAGATTCACCATAGTAGCAAGATAAACACAGCTGATGCACTTCATATAAAACTTGACTTTGACCAACCTCAAGGCTATGTCTTGATCCCAAAATAAAACAAATTTTGACTTTCTCAGTCACCCCATAGAGGTCTCTCTTAGTTTACATGCTTAATATAGATACTAAAAGATATGGTGGAAAATAAAAGTCTTCAAACCACCAATTATTAACATTATTTAAGACCAATATTTTATTCTGATACATAAGCCAATGAGAAATGTTATGCTTGTAACTGCTACCGAACAAAATGAATAACAGGCTAAAAGTTTATCAAGCAACTCAAATTCAATAATATCACCAAAACGCAAAATTCAAAAGTACATATAGAGAAAGTTATGGATCAAAGAGAAACCGCTTGGAATTTGGAGAAGAAGGAATCAATTCAAGGAGAATATTATATGTGAGCAGAATCAAACCAGATGTTAGGAAGCATCATGACAAGCTTTTAATTTAGGCAATAGCATTACATAACAAGAATGAAATGAAAACCCCACTTCTTAAAAGAAACTCTCATCCCATGTATGCCATTATCCACTACACCAACCAACCTAGCAAAGAGCAACTTCGCATTTGCAGCTAAAACATCCCCAAAACACACCCCAACTTCCTAACATGTCCAGCTAAAGCAGCTCAAAAGATCAAAACTTGCTTCACATACAGGCACAAACACACAAACCCATATCATTGCTCAACAGTTCCATCCAAAAGGGCATCCAAAAAAGGTGGAAATGAAACTAAAAAACCAATTACCTTTTTTCTCTGATCTTGCTGCATTTTCTCCAAACCCTCAGAATTTCAGAAACACCTCAAAAAAGTGAAAACCCCACTCCTCCAGCTGATAGATCAGACAAAGACAAACACAATTTCCCAGGAAACAAACAAACACAAGAATAATTCAATGGAGAATCAACCACATTTGCCCCATCTACTCCTGCTCCGAATCACAAGTCCACAATCCCACCTTATTCCTCTCCTCGAATCCAAATCCCTCATGCACGAATCCGCCGCACACTGCCTCCTCTCCGCCTCCTCTCGCTCACCAACCACCGCAAAACCACCGCCAACGGCAATTACCACCATAAAAAGGCAGCGGCAAAAGCCAAAACTGTTACTTGCATATCTTATCTTCCTCTTCCGCTAAAAAGTACAGATCTGAGCACCCAATGAACCCTAGACCGAAGCAAGCTGAGAGTATATTTTAATTTTACACAACAACATCTGAACACCGACAGCGAGCGCCAGAGAGAAATAGAAGAGAAAATTACAGAGTTTTTTGTGGCTCAAATATAGGGATATATAAAGTTGGTACCTTTAGTGTATTTGTATACAAGAGGGGCATATGTGTGATTACGTTCAACTTTGGGGGTATTTTTAAAACGTCGTCAAGACACGTGGCGGACTCCTGGAGGATGAGATGGGAGGTTGGTGGGACCATATTGATTGTTTGGATAAACATCATGATCATCACGATCATGGTGTCGTGCAATATCAGGTGAAGGTCTATATTATGCCAAATGGGTGCTCCTACTAGATTTTGCATTTAACACAGCTTTTTATTTTACAATATCATCCAAGTACTTAATTTCTTTGATTCTTTATTTAATTTCGGATATTTCTTGTAATAAATGTGTTTTGAAATTTTGTCTTGCAAAAGATTATGTTTTTCCATAAAGATGTTTTGCTAATATTAAAATATCTACTTCCAGACATCATGTAACTGAAATTGTAACATTAAAATATCTAACAATTTGAAACAAAAAAGTGAAAGATTATTGATGATCGTTTTTAGTTTCACATGGTTCAATAAAAAATAATCTAATTGCAAAAAAAATACTAAAATAATTAGTATTGATGAGTCATAGTGGTCGGTAATGGATAAGCAACCAACACCTTCCAATTTGGTTACTCTGTCAAAGTCACAAGTAATTCAACCATAAATGGCATGTTTATAAATATAACATGGTTTTACGTAATAAATATCGACCATATTTAGGAGATTGATAGTGTGAATGTCTTAAATGCATTGGCAAACCCTATAGTAAAGGTATAAGAGTGTTCAAACGATGGTCTCGAGTGTTCAAAGGATGCTTGGGTAAAACACTTTCATCTATGACTATTCACTGTTCGATGAGGATTTTGAAGTATTTCTAAATGAAATTATCTCGGAATCACAAACCACAAAGTCCGACCCCGAGGCCAAATACTATATCACAAGGTCGATCCCTATGCTAACTTGGTATCTTGTCGTTGAATAAGTAGTGGATAAGGACCATGGAGCAGTATGTCTTCTTGTGGGTTAGGGTCAAACTTTGTGAGTAATGCCCAATGACGATCAGTAATAGTAGGTGGGGCTCAGGCGTCTCTATCGTAAGTGGACATGTGATTGAGAATTGTGACTAATAGTTTGTTGGCTATATCAATCATTCGACTCGTGTAAAGGGAACAACTAGACTTTATAAAGTTTCACCTCTCGAAAAAAAGGACTTCAGAAAGTTTATGAGATGGTCGTCTAGGTCGAATACTACACCGAGGATATCAGACTCGAGTACAAGTAGAGGTCCCACCAAATCATAAAGGATTAGTGGATAAATATCAACATCAGGGTGAAGGTATTCTAAATGCTTTGGATGCAGTCGAAGAGTGTCCACATAAGCAGTGTCTCAGATGACAAGATCTACAAAAAGACGCGGGATAAGTACACGGATATTTCATCGCACAAACAATCTAAACATAGGCATTTATGGGAAGCAATCTAGAATGATCCCAAAGTTGATTACAAAACTGAGGGATCAAAGAGATCGATGATGGACACATTTGATTCATACAATTCGTCTTCATGCACACCATATCAATATTGGGAGGAGGCTCATCCACACCCACCTAACAACGCCTAGTAAGCCAGAAGGCGGTCAAACGAAACAGAAAATAACTCATGTCCAAAACGATATCGGATTCTGGGCATCTGACACTCTTATAGACAAAGGACAAGAAAATAGAACTCATGGCTTTGATGAATATAAACAATAAATGAGAATAGTACAAAGCAAAGCTTAAACATCATATTGTGTGCCAACTAACGATGCATGTATGTGTTGAAGATGTTTATGTTATGCTCATCTAACGATGATGCCTTGTTTGTGAATGCTATATCGTTAGTTGACACATAACGGAAACGATAACATTGAAAAAGTGATTGTCAAAGCATGTGAAATTTCAGGGTTTTGCGGAAAGAGAAGTAGAGTCCGAGCATAAGTAATTATAGGGAGGCTATGTGGAAGTTTAGGGTTTTGTGGTCCGTCACAATCCATTATGCCTGACAGTTCCTATGTTGAAATACGAGGAGAAACGTCAAGAGTCACAATATTGTTTGAATTTTGAATCGCGTGAAAGAATATCACGTTAGATTTTTGACTGAGATCGAATTTTGAATGCAATTGACACACGTTACTCAATGTATTGATGACGATTCAAGTAATCAGGGTAACCAAATCCCAACAGTTACACACGTGATGAATGCATTTGTGGCGGTTTAAGTAATTAGGGTAACCAAATCCCAACTATACATGATTTCGTCGTGTCTGTGTCTTATCTCTCCTTTATTTATACTGCGCACTCTCATAATATGTATCTTGACACAACGTGTTAGACCATATTCATCTTCTCCGACCTTTCAACACACATATTTTATATTCTCACGATACGGAATTCATCTTTTTTTCTTCTTCATTGTAATAATTACATCGTCAGGTGATACACGTATAAAAACTATTTTACTACCCAGTTTTTATATTTATCTTCGTTTATTCGTCGTAGGAGGCCATTGAAAATTATATATATAAAAAATTATGCATAGGATGCTGAATCTTAAAGGAGCATTACTCTAAAATGGGGTTGCTCGATACATCTTTTCATTACCACAAGACAAATGCTATAATTGAAGCAGCACTATCAATGGCTTATATTCGATTTATAATATTAAAACTTCAATTTCATGTTAATCATTCTCTGAGAGAACAACTTAACATGGCGTGGGGACACCACAATGCAATCATTCAACCAAAATGAATATACCCCAAATTGAAAAGTTTGAAGATCATTGGATTTGAAAGCTATTTGAATACAAAAAAATAATACCTTATCAGATTATTGAATTAAATAAATTCCATCTAAATTTAGATTATATTATTCAACCAGTTTATAAAACTCAACAAAATTATAACAATTCAACATATATATCAACATACCATCGTTAAATATCAACCTTTGTATTCAGGCTCTAAATCTAGTACATATTAGACATCTAAGTATAGACTATCACACAGGGATCTGATGACATGGATATTAAATCGTGTAAACTAATTTATTTCAAACATTCGTACTGTGGAAGCAAATAATTCTCCATGTAGTTGGCATTTAGCATCAACAAGTTGACACATGAAAACGACAATGAATAGCAAATTGCTTCATTTGGTCGTGACATGACTAAACAGACAGACAAACATGTGGTTTTGAGACATAGCACATACTGTATGGATTCACAGAATCTAAATATGAACAATCCATTTATTAATTTGATTTTGTAAAACAAATAGGTTTTTAACATACTATTCATAAGAAAACAACGATATGTATTTTTCACAGATCGGGTTTCAAATAATCAATATATAGTAGTTAATTCTGAACATAAAATATTTAGGTTAATTTTTTTTTTGGATTAGAGTGATATGCCAGAAGACACATGGTTAGTGGAGTGGAATTGCCAAGTTGAGCCATGCAACAAAAAGGTTTGTAAAGCCTTTGAACGATATTGGGTCTCATCCAACTTTTGTGAATTGTGACCCCTTATTTGGATTCATTGGAACAAGAAATCGAAATGGAACTCAATGGATATGACTTGTCCTACAAATGTATGGTTCATGAGATTGTAAATTCATTTAATCATTGATCTTAAAAGACAAGAAAAGGGTATTGGTATTGCCAAACAAGTGGAGTTTTAGTGACCAAGTGAGTGTCAACTGTCACTATCTATCTCCACCTCAAGTTGACAAGTGCCCAATTATTTGTCCAAACTTCTATGAGATTAAATACTAATAAAATTATATCTAATATAGAGAGTTTCATCTTCGTCATTAGATGTGTCACGTTGTGGAGTCACTGTATGTTCGTGATTGACGCGTTTATTTCAGTTCTATTTACGTTCCAAAATGATTGCGTAAGAAGACCAGCCGCTATGAATGCTCTATACTGGAACCAACCTATGCTTATAAGCCGCAAACGTTGCCATCCTACGTACCATTTCCAGAACTCCGAGCAAGTAGCGAGTAGTGTACTTAACTTCACCACGTGCTGCACGGTTCCGTAACGTATTTAAAAGTCAAACCGTCCCCATCAAATCACAATTCCAAAATTGCCCCTACGCATTCTGTATACCACGCGAGTACATACACCGTACACTTGGCGAGATACGATTGATTGAAAATCCCCCGTTGCAAAGGCACCACCACACGTGGCCATGTGGGCTTTCCTTCCTTTAGCTGGTGACAGTCAGATGAGGTGGGTCCCACCGCCGTCAGTGGACCGACAATGCGCCACATTGCTTGCCAGCTTAACTGTGGACCCCACTTTGTTTCTCTGCCCCCTCCATCTTTGCCATAGATACAAAGAGCCCAATTAGTAGTCCTTACCTCAAAAGAGAGAATTGAAATTAAGCCCAAGATTTGATCCATCAAGCCTAATCACATTGAATAAAGGCCCAAAATAAGCCCATTAAGGCCCACTGGCTTTAAATACCACAAAATGCACAAACCTTTGCCAAATGAACCATAGCCACATCACCAGAAAATGGTATACTTCCTCTACTCTACTTTAAATCTTTCAAATTTTATAATATTTTCGGGTCGAGTTTACATCAACAAAATTGTATCAATGCTTATTATTCAGATTGTTATAAAAACCTTTTAAAATCACACCAGACATTTTTTAAGTTACATTCTTATCAAACATATATTGTGTGCTATTTAATTAATACATGTTCCTATCACAATTGTTAGTTTAGCAAGCAACACCATTTTTTTAGGTGAGAATTTCGAGGATCATATGTGACAAATATTTTAATTGGTTTCAGTTTTTATACATGTATATATATATTTCAAATTTGCTCCATCATTCATTTAAATATATTATTTTTAGATTTGGATTTTGGTCCACATGATATTAAAACAATAAAAAAAAATATACAATTTGT
>JAYMSU010000657.1:0-12692 GCA_036897765.1 Erodium chrysanthum | reverse complement strand
TCACAATATCATTGTAAACAACACACTCCTTCCGACTAGACACCCATTCTCACACCAAAAATTTGTTCGAATGGGTGTCCATTATGGGTGCTCTAAAACCCACAAACACCGAAGTGGATAAACGTCTTGCCGGATAAAGGTATTATCGTCATTTGATATACCACATCTCCAAGCCAGCACAGCTTAGCCTGTGCGTGCAACTGAACTGGGGCCATGGAACGGCGCCGTTCCTTGTCATTAGGTTCCAGTACTTCGAGACCTTTAAGTGTTCGTGCGTCGACCCACGTGGACACCCCCAGATCTAGAGGATCGATTAGATTTCTAAACTCCCAGCTTTAGATTTTGTCCACGTAGGACAATCAATGGCTGTAACCATGCCCATGCGTGTGGGGTCCACATACCACGTGGATACCGGAGCTGCTCCACCTTCATTTCTTACACGTCAGCATCCTTATGATATCTTCTCTCCCATCCCCAACCTCTCTCCCTCTCTCCAACCCTTTTCTCCTAATTTCGCATTCAGTCAAGCTGTTTTCTGGAAACACTCACGAAGATAAACATAAAAAAATTCGAAGATTAGGTTCCTAAATCTGAAAATCATTATGTGTTGCGGTTAATTTCAGAGTCAGATTAAGCTCTGATCTGTTTCAGAATCTGATAATGTCGATTTTGTTTTCGTCTGAGAAGTTCAGAAGGTTGATTTTGCTATGCTCTTTCTTTCATGGTAGATTTACTTGTGATAGTTTGTTTCTCTTCAAAATTCGTTATAAGATTTAGAGTTGAGTATTTCTGTTGATTTTGTTTGTGCTCTCTGTTTGGCTGCTGAGCAAAGGTAAGAAAATGATGGAATCTGAACTTTGGGTTCCTGGACTTTGCGTTTTCTGTTACTTTAGCAAATTAAATCCTCATGTGTGGTTTGGTTAATGGCTCAATCGATATTAGGTTGGCCTTAGGCCACAGATTTATGATTTGGATTTGATGCCTTATTTGAATTGAGTTTAGTTTTAATGATTGTTGGATCTTCCAAGCCAGTAATGTTATTTATACAATCTTTTTTTAATCCTTTGACCTATAATATGGTCTTGCTTCCTGTAATATCTTTGTGTATTCCGTCTCTTATCCTATGTATCTGCTCTAAGAAACACGGTATTAATCTGTGTAGGGTTTTAAGTTTTGGAGGAAAGCATTTTGGTCGAAGGCGATTGGAGTTGGGCACTGCTTATTATTTCTACTAGGATCTGAATTAAATATGATTCCACCCACAAGTTTTAATTTTCTCTAATCGGTTCAGAGGTATGTAATTTCTGAGTTTGGATGAGGTTGAATGGATTCTCTACTTGCTTCATTTCATGTTATAATCTTGGGCTTTTAGTGCCTTGTTTACTTATAAGGAACAGATCTGTAGAAATGTCCGATAGAGTAATTTAAGGTTGTTCTTCAGTCGATCTTGTATAGATTTTGATTTTTGAGTGCCCATCAACTGTTAATCTTCTATAGCTTAGTTGCAAGATCAATACTTCATTTATCTATGATTAATGTGGCTTTTGCACATTAGGATGTTTCTGAGGAACTATTTTGCCCGGACTTGTCATTAAGGATCAGCTGAAGTCACCTTCTAATTCCCGCTTTAGTGATGGTTGCTTAGACAATAGTGTTTGAATTTATTTATTTTGTACCAATATTTGGGATGACTTGCTTATGTAGAAGCAAGAAGCCCCAAACTTATGGTAATAGTGTTTGAAATTGAATTCTAGGGTTTATATTTTCAGAACTCTCTTTTAGAATACAGCAATAAGTACAAGTTCCATTCTAGATTAGAAACATGTTCTGTTTATATGTTCCCATGCATTCATTAAAACTTGCCCTTTAGAACTTGGTTGATGGGAACTGATCTAGTGAGCACTGAAATGATTTTGGGGATAGAACATGTGTTGCGAACAAAAGGAAGTCGAGAATGGAGTGGTTGGCGAGGAGCACAGATTAGGTTCTTCTGAGGAAGCTGAATCGAGGGTCAATGCTGTAGCTGAGGGTGCAAATAGTCCGCCTGGAAGGACAATACAGGGTCACGATGGTTTGCAAGTGATAGCTCAACAGCAGCCTCAGAGCCCTACAATACATTGGGAGAGATTTCTTCCTGTTAGGTCTCTGAAGGTTTTGCTGGTGGAAAATGATGATTCAACACGCCATGTTGTCAGTGCTCTGCTGCGGAACTGCAGTTATGAAGGTTAGTACTTCATACCTTGTTGATGATGGTTTTGATTGCATTAACACATTTGATTTGATTTGTAAAGTATTATGATCGACGGTTGGAATTGCAGTTAGCTCTAGAGTCTGGCTTTGGATAAGTTGTACCTTCGTTTTTCATTCATTTATATTTTCCTCAGTTGATGGTATATAGAGTATCTATCTACTGTAGTAAGCTTTTTATATTAGTATGTTTGTGTGTCCTTTGAAACCATACATTGTTGTGTATAAACCTCTTATTCAACACCCTTTTCAATTTTGAATCTGGTATTTTGCAGTTACTGCTGTTGCCAATGGTTTTCAAGCTTGGAAAATCTTAGAAGATTTGTCAAATCATATTGACCTAATTCTAACAGAGGTAGTCATGCCTTTTATATCTGGAATCGCCTTGTTATCCAAGATCATGAGCCACAAAACTTTCAAAAATATTCCTGTGATTAGTAAGTATCATCTATGGCCTTCCTTTGTTATTTTACATGAAATTTCATTTGATTATTTCTGGTTGATTGATTTGAAATACCATACCCGACAATCTCTGGATGCAGTGATGTCATCTCACGATTCTATGGGTATAGTATTTAAGTGTTTGTCAAAAGGCGCTGTTGATTTTTTGGTGAAACCTATACGGAAGAATGAACTTAAAAACCTCTGGCAGCATATTTGGAGGAGATGTCACAGTGTTAGTCCTTGTACATTTTTGCCTTATTTCTTTAACAATATTTTGTCAATCCATTTCCTTTAATTTGGTTATTTAAGTTTATATTCATTTAGCTCATGACTTCACTAACCTTGGTTTAATTTTCCATCCTTTCTCAGTCCAGTGGTAGTGGAAGTGAAAGTGGAACACAAAGTAAAAAATCAGTGAAGTCAAAAAGTGTTAACGAGTCTGATAATAATGCAGCCACCAGTGATGAAGAAGATAGAACTAATAGTCTGAATATTCAGGACGGAAGCGACGGTGGTAGTGGCACTCAGGTATATATAGTTTCTTTTACACTGCTGAGGTAAAAGATTTTCTAGGACATAATGTCCCCGATGCATTCACTGTACTTGTTGGAGTTTTTTGAATGCCTATGATGTAGTTTGTGGTTGTGGTCTGCAGAGATCATGGACCAAAACAGCTGCTGAAGTTCATAGCCCCCACCAAGTATCAGCCTGGGAACAATTGACTGATGCTCCTGATAGTACTTGCGCCCAGGTGATTCACACAAAACCTGACACAATTAACCACAAACAAGTGCATGTTACTGAAACAAAAGAGTGCCAGGAGCTAGATGAACAATTCGGTATGCCATATGGATATCTATCTATTCCAGGCTTATTTGGGTTTTGTCTTTCAGTTATCTTACATTCTAACACAGTAACATTATTCCTTTTCTGACCCAATGTTTACTTGGGCGAATTTAAAATCACAACTTGAATATCAACATGGCAATTTATATGCCCAACCCACAACCAATATAGTACCCGGAGTAGATAGTAAGCCTGTTGATGGAGGGCGTGCGAAACAGGACAGTGAGGCTTTAAGTGGTAAGACGAGGGACCAAGATCACAATGGAAGCAGGGAAATTGATGATTTCAGGGACCCACAAACAGAGAGCAGAGCCGTTGATGGTCCAAGTGGCCTTTCTAATATCTCACAGTTCAAAAATAAGGCAAATTGTGATTCCAGAGAAATTCCATCAGTTCAGCTAAGTTTAAAGGGTGTGAGAGGAGCCGGAGATACTGGAAACACTGAACATGATGACCGTAATGTTTTACGACATTCTGATTTGTCAGCATTCTCAAAGTAAGAATAAACTTGCAGTCTTTAAATGTTTAGTTCAGAGTTGGAATTATATTCCAGTTAAACTCAATTAGCTCCATTTATTATGCAGATACAACACTGCTTCTTCTGCTAATCAGGTAATGTTCTATGGTATTGCAGTCAATCTGCACTCAATTAACTCCATTCATTAATTGCATTTTCACTGTTAATCAGGTCCCCACGGGTAATGTAGGAAGCTGCTCTCCACTTGATAATAGTTCAATTGCAATGAAGACCAAAAACATGCAAACTTTTCCATCTCATTCAAATAGCACTCCACCCAATCAGCAATCCAATGGGAGTAGCAACAACAATGACATGGCGTCAACTAAATATGTTGCGCTCAAGGAAGAAGCTCTTATTGATAAGTCAGAAACCATATCAGCATTCAAATGTTTTGTGCAGAATAGTCCACCTCAGCAACTACCACCTGGGAGGACAGATGATGCACAAGCTGACACGAATTGTGCGCAGCCTAAAGGGTTGCAACAGCAGGTCCAAGTGCAGCATCACCATCATTACTACCACCACTTTCACCACCATGTCCACGATACTAAGCAAGAACATGACCATGGCGATAACTCGTTGAAGAGCATGGCTGCAGCTGCACCACAGTGTGGGTCATCAAATGTGTTTGTAGGGGCCGTTAAAGGTAATACTGGGAATTGTAGTGGGAATGGGAGTGCTTCAGGTAGTAACCATGGGAGCAATGGACAGAATGGCGGCAGCACTGCCTTGAATGCCGAACCTCTAAACATGGAAAGTGACAATGGTGCTGCTGGAAAGAGTGGAGCTGGTGGTATCAGTGGTAGAGTTGGTGGGGAAGCAGGAGGTCAAAAACGGGTTGCTCAAAGAGAAGCTGCCTTGTCTAAATTTCGTCAGAAGAGGAAGGAGAGATGCTTCGAGAAGCGGGTAACATATTTATTTATATTTCCTAAATATCTAATATTCTGGTGTGATGCAGTGATATGACTTTGATCAAGCCTTTCTGTATGTGTGTATCAGGTCCGTTATCAGAGCAGGAAAAAATTGGCAGAACAGCGACCTCGTGTCCGAGGACAATTTGTTCGACAGATAATGTATGATTTCACAAACTGCAGTGGAAATCATATTCACACACTTAAATAAATTTGATAATTTTATTCTAATTAATTTCTTGTTTTTCAGGTCTGATGCAAATTCATCCAAAGACAATCAGAGCAATGACCTTGTGTCTGAGGACAATTCTTTTGACAGCATTCAATGACACATATGGGGATGCCCAATCAGGTTCGAGACGGTGCATGTTTATATTTGTACATGAGATTACCACTAGCTGCACCTGTAGGGACGGACTGTTAACTTGCATTTGAAAACCTGAAGAAAAGAATACATTAGACTGTTTCTATGTCTGTTTATTGCTGGAAAAGTCAATATCTCCATTCATGGAAGTGTTGGTTCGATTTATTGAACTTCAGATTCATCGATGTTAATGGTTTTGTGTGTGTTTTCTTCTGAACTGAGCATTTTTCTTAGTTTGGAAACGGTTGGTGCTGTTTAGGTCTCTTGGACGTTTTTGCTGTCTTTCATTTATCTGCAGACAAAATAGTGAACCTTTTGTTGTTGCTCTGTTTTATGGACTAACCTTTATTATCTTGTTCATGAAGTTGAGGAATCTATGAAGCATCTTCTGATTACTAGTAAGATACTAAGCTGTGATCCATTAGGCTCCAAAAGAAAAGCTCCTAGTTAGTTCTTTCTAGAGAATAGTATAGGGCAGCTTATTCTGTAAGCAAAGAATAAATTTTGACATCATCCATTATAGGGATGGCAAGGTAACGAGTTTTCGTTGTACCGACCCAATTCATGCCCCAATTCCGATCCTAGAATTTTGTTTTTCTTGTCCTGGATCTGTATCTATTGGGTATGAGAAATTCTCAATTCCTAAAATTCTGATTAAGTACTCGATATGTAATTTGACAGGAGATTTTGAATTTCTTCTCACCTCCATTAAAGCTTGCAAGTTTTGTCCCATCTCCGGAATTGTGCGATCCATCAGAATGGAAGCATCATATTCGCATTGGGTTTGGAATTGGATCATCAGAAGATTATGTTTCTTTCATGGTTTAATTAGTAGATTAATAGTTTTGTTTTTGTTGGGAGAATATGAGGGAACAGAAACACAACTTAGAGTTGTTACTATTTGATTGCTCGTTCAATTGACAAGTACACACATCTTGGGGACTTTGATGTTTTATTATTTATTCATCTTACTCATTTTTAATTTCGTTTCTTGTTAAATACACAAACTTTAAGTTACTTTTAAGAAACCACAGAAGAGCCCATAGATAACTGAAGTCCTTAAACTCGTTTCAGTTTACTTGGAGACAATGAAGTGTTTTCAATTCCGCACCTGAAATCGCCAGTTGGATCCGAGCCTATGTTGTTACGGATGTGGGTCCTAACGTTCGAGCTTGTTTTATTAAATATTTTAGTTTGAATCGAAGTTGAACTTAAATCAAATTTGAGTCGTGTCTTATCTTTCAAGGCTCACAAACCAATTTGTTTTAAAAATATTGAATATTTATAATATATAACAAAAATCAAGTTCAAGTTTCAATATTTATTTCAAACAAGACAAGATTGATTACATAAACTTGCTCAAATTCTAAATCAAATCAAGTGATAATAAATTTAAGCCTGATTCCATTTATTGACAAATGACAACCCAGCTGCGTTCACATTTTACGCATATCCGACGGTAGCAAATAAAAGCGCACATCAAATTCGATTGACGGACAGAGATCTGTTGCGCACCAGCTCGCACCGAATCATCGAACGAGCAACGTAATATCTAAAAATAAGGAACGCCGAGGAAAATGCGTGGCGCGTTCCGATTGGTTGTGCGTCATGCTGATTCACAACATAATGGAGCCCAAAATGGCAGTATAAATCAGAAAATAGGAAAATAAACGGAAGGAAACAAAAGAAAAAAAAAGCTTCGTCCTCTCCCTCTCACAATTTTCATGTTTCGTTCCCCCCTCTCTCTCTTTCTTCTTCCTCTTCAATAATCGCAGCTGTAAATCGGAAATTGTTTCTGAAGAGGAAGAAAGCTTGGGTGGGTAGGTTTTGGGGGCAATTGGTGCTTGTGAATAGAGATCATTCTCGATGAGGGGTTGTTTTCGCTGCGCCTCTGAAAAATCCACCAGAAAGGGAGGCAACAACAGGAGGAGGATCAGAAATGGTGATCAGGCACATAACTCCGCAGGTATTGTCTCTCTATATTAACATTGATTTTTTGTTTTCCTTTGATCATGGTGTGGTGAAATGTTTTTGTTTTGTGTTTTAGCTTTGCTGCGGATATGGGTTCTTCTGAACCGATCGAATTCAGTTTTTTCTTAGGTTTCTGAAAAATGGGTCCATTGAACGTAAGCTATCTGGGTTTCAATGGATTGTTGATGTGCGTTTTATTTCCTTGAAATTTTCCAATTTGGTTTTATTAATCATCATTTATTGTAATATTGGGGATATAATGAGCTACCTCTGCTGAGCTATTTTTTTTCCTTTTCAGATTTTAGTTTTGATTTCATGCAAAATAATCTGATTTCCTATCAAGAGCTAGGTTTTTCTCTGTTCAGTTGTCATGGAATTTGTAGTTTTTACTCTGATATTTTTTTTCTTATTTTCTGGTATTTGTTTTATGCTTTGTTTCAGAATCCAATTCCATGACATGAATTTCAAAATCCTTCTTTGATGTTGAGTTTTGTCCCTAGTGTAGTTCCCCTTTGATTTTGAACTCTTGAGGAATTGTCTTTTAAACCAACTTTTTGTAAGGATAAAATTCCAATCCAACTTTTGGGAATCTCTCATTTTATTTCTGTGTTTGTTTCTTATGTCAAATAGATGCAATGGGAAGTCCATATCCGAATGATAAGAAGGACGAGCTGGTTTCCAAGGAGGACCGAGTATCCTTGGATGCTGATGGAAACCCCAACATAAAGAAGGCACAGACATTTACATATAGTGAACTAGCATCAGCTACATCGAACTTCAGATCAGATAATTTTTTGGGTGAAGGAGGTTTTGGCAAGGTTTACAGAGGGTACTTGGAGAAAATCGACCAGGTCATATATATTTGCTTCACTTAAGCCATCACTAAAATGTTTAATTAAAGTGCAATGCTCATATCTATTGGTATTGTTCATTTTTGTGTTCCAGACGGTAGCTATCAAGCAACTGAATCCTCATGGGCTCCAAGGGATTAGAGAATTCGTTGTTGAAGTATTAACATTAAGTCTTGCTGATCATCCTAATCTTGTTAAGTTGATTGGGTTTTGCGCTGAGGGTGACCACAGGCTATTAGTGTACGAGTACATGCCATTAGGGTCTTTGGAAAACCATTTACATGGTATGTCATTTCCACATCCCCATTATCTCATTCATTTTTTTCATCAAATTTAAATGTTTATTGTTTTTAATTATACATCACACCGGTATTACAGACCGTCCACGTGGTAAAAAAGCACTCGACTGGCATACGAGGATGAAAATTGCAGCTGGAGCTGCAAGGGGGTTAGAGTATTTGCACATTAAAATGAATCCCCCTGTTATATACCGTGATCTTAAGTGCGCTAACATTTTACTTGAGGAGGATTTTCATTCCAAGTTGTCTGATTTTGGGTTGGCCAAAGTGGGTCCTAGTGGGGATAAGACCCATGTTTCTACTCGGGTTATGGGTACTTATGGGTACTGTGCACCGGATTATGCAATGACTGGACAGTTGACTTTTAAGTCAGATATTTACAGCTTGGGCGTTGTTCTTCTGGAGCTCATCACTGGCAGGACTGCAATTGACACTACTAAAGGTCCTAGAGAGCAAAATCTTGTTGCATGGGTAAGTCAGTCTCTTCTGTCCATTTGCTTCTTCTAGATTATGTCTGTTGCTTGAATTGAATTAGTTGGTATCCTAGAAGATATTACACCGTCAAATTGCTCTCATTTCTCAATATTAATTCGAGTTTCAACTTTGAGTTTCCAAGAAGAGGATCTATGATTCAAGCAGTGTAAATGTACATTTATGTGTCTTAATCCATGTACGTGTTGTTTAGTTTTGAATGACAAAGTTGGTCTCACGTATCTTGACCTTATTTGTTGCAGTGTCGGCCAATGTTCAAGGACAGGAAGAGATTCTCAGAATTGGTTGATCCAACACTGGATGAGGAATACCCTGTAAGAGGGTTGTACCAAGCTCTTGCCATAGCTGCAATGTGTGTTCAGGAACAACCTAACATGCGGCCTAGCATTACAGATGTCGTTACTGCTTTGAATTTCCTGGCTTCCCAGAACCGAAGTTCATCATCTGGTACATCCAGAATCACTATTGGGACTCCTTCACCCTAGAGAGACAAGGCAGAAAAACAAAGACAACGATGATGATGATGCTAGTGTACCGGGTTATCGATTTTCTGTCACAGATATACTGGGTGCCACACACAACCTGAATCATTACAGTCAGACATAGCACGTTTGTACCTTCATTTTTTTTATTCTCTCTTCCTTAAGTAGTACAATGTGAGTATATATATGGGCTCTTTGTATATGTGAGAAGGTGCCTCTCTCTAGATACTGTCTTCATTGTATTCATAACAACTTTTTGCTACATTCTGTCAATACATTTGATATGGGTTTGTTCCTCTTGGTGTCATCTCAATTTTCATTATGGATGACAATGAGACTGGTTTTGAGTTCATATTCTCGACCTGATCTCGTGTCTTGAATCTGGAACATTGAATTCGAAACATTTTGTCATCCCTAAATTCAGTGTATGCATAGGAAGTAACCAGCCAACCAAAACAAAACAAACAAATAAATAAGTAGTTCTCTTCACCTCTTTGAGATCAAGAATTCAAATCTTAGTGGATGGTTGGGGTTTTATATACGTTATATTTATATATTGTAATCATTATATTTTGGGTTATCGTCTATGTTGTTAGCAGTGATGTAGTTAGAATTTGTTAATTATCTATTATGACAAGCGGATGCGATGCATGTTCGTAAGAATTGTTATGGTCAACGGAATTCGTGATGTCGTTTTATGTGTGTTTATATATGGTTATGTATATTCTTATGGTCCATATATAATATAAAATAGTTCTCCTAAAAAAGATAAAATAGTGAAAATAACAAAATAAGAGAAATAACGGACTACTGCTGACGTCATCAGCATTGTAGTGAAAGGCCTTAAGATCTTCCCGCTCAAAATCGGAATAACTAACAAGTAACGAACTAGCAGTCGAGTAGGCAGCAGAGCACATAAATAAAACAGCTTCACATCAATCAAAGCCTCTTGGCCAAACCAGTTTCCTCCATCTCCCACAAACCCTAACCCTCCCCTGACCTCGAGGATGCAGATGGACCACTGCGTCATTGACCTGGAGGAGCTCCTAGAGCCTGAAGAGATGAGGAAATGGCGGATGGGCCAGGTCTCCAACTCCGCCGTCGGCGATTTTCCGGTCAACCGTCCGTACTCAGGCGCTATTGGTATTGGCAAGAAGGAGGTTCTGAGGAAAAGACTCGCCACCAAGTGCATCCTTTTTGTTCCTCTGATCGTCCTCTTCTGCATTTTCGCTCTCTGGATGTTCTCTGCTCCAGGTATTTATCGCCATACCCCCAATTTTCATGTTCTGTCTTGGTTCCATCGATTGTTCGCGACAATTGGGTTTCTTAGATCGGTTTTGTTTTCTTGAACTGTGTTTTTGTGTTAATTAATCTGTAAATTGATGCATTTCATACTATATGTTCAGCAGATGTCCTGTTTCTTCCATGGATTTTGTTTTATTTGTCAGAATTTCGTGTTGATATGTAAATTGATGCATCGCACACTACATGTTCGACCAAATGCCCCAATGAAAATTTCATGATCTGTGATTTGGCACCACAAATGATCCATGGTTGTGTATTGATGCATTTCTCATTGGACAAATATATCCTTCATTTAGTTCTTGATGATGGGTACCATTTTTTAATTGTGAAGTTGATCTTCTGGTTTGCTGCATATATATTTGTTTTGCTTCAGTTAATTCCTTTCTTACACGTTCTCAAGATTCAAGAACATTTAATTGGTTGAATTGGGCTTGTGCAAGTACTATACTATTAATCTGTTCTGCTCCACTGGAAAATGAGAACCTGAGGAAAAAATTGAAATCCTAATAACATTAATTATTAGTTCTATGTATGGAATGGTCAATGGCTCAATGCTGAAGTACTGTGTTCTGTAATAGCATTTTGCCAGTGTTAACCATGGCTTCTGTTTGGTGGCTAAGAAAAGTATTGAACTTCAAGTATTGTTCTAGTTTCTTGAAATTGAAAACGTTAAAACCATGAACTCTTTGATGCAACGATATTTATGCATTCAGCTTTTAATAGAGCAAGTTTGTGTGTCCTGTGAAAACAGCCAATTTGGTGGTCAAGGATGGCAGAGTTGAAACGAGTAACATAATGATGCCACTTTCACTGCCTTACAATGGTACTCATGCTGAACTTGCCAGCCTAGCATCTGCTACACTCCCAGTTACCTCAGTTTCTCATAACCTCACAAGGCACAATGGCACCGAAACACGCCTCCTTGTAAGTGGTTATGACCTTCCTCAACAATCTATTACAAGGAAATAGTTCTAAGAACGGAATGTTTGTTGCTAGTGTCAATGTTTCTAATCCATACATATTTGTGTTTGGTTGCTGCAGGCTGAGCTCAAAAGGCAGCCAAAGAAAGAAGTGAGACTGAAGAGCTATTAGGACTCCATGTTCCATTTCCATAACAAAATACAGCAACAGAGCTCGTGAGTTACCTACACTGTTCCCATGTAAGATTTAGATTTTATCTGCATAAACAATACTATGCCAAGTGATGTGCTTGTACAAAAATACAAAAACAAATTAGGAGCAAAGCATAGAGCAGAACTATGAATTGTGGCTATCTCAGTTCAGGATCTTACATGTAGTGAAGCTGATTCTTACAATTATCTTTTGCTCTTTTCTCTCTAGTCCACTTCTGTAACCTCACCTTCTTTGTAATTTCCCACCCATAAATTCATACCTCGGTTGTTCCGAGATGGTAGGATCCTACAACAGTCCCTCCTCGGTGACTGTAAAAACAATTGAACAATATAATAAGTTAACTAACTATAGAGCTAGAGGGATGAGTTGAGGTACAAACCTTCCCTCTACAATACAACTGATGAAACTTGCAACATCACATAACGAAACCTAAGTTGTAAGTTTCATTGTTTGCATCTGACAGATATAAGATATAGATGATATACCTTGTGCCAGCGAAGAGGGTCTGGTTTTTTGATGACTAGAATGCTATCAATATTTTCTGGTGACTCCATGTTCCATTCACAGTCAGGAGTTGGGGATGGATCGCGATTGTAGAGACCGAAAATATTGTTTCTGTTTCCATCAAACCAAGTGTCGTTCATGTAGAAAATGAAGGGCTTTTGGCAAGTATGCTTCATGAGAGGCCTAGTGTTGATGGCATAGGCAGTGTAGTCGGCCCTCTGGTACCAGTTGAGGAAGGTCCTTGTGGGCATCTCCAGCTCTCTGGGGGAGAGGATCCCCCTCGTGATCTGCACGACGAAACCCCACGAGATGGAGATGGACC